>BSBK01005682.1:1782500-1935000 GCA_027943335.1 Chamaecyparis obtusa | reverse complement strand
TAGCTATGGCATAAAAGACTATGTCATATCAATTTTGATAACATAGTAAATATAAGCAATGTAAAGGTAGTAAATGATCTACCTAGCATAGAAAAGCCAATTGATACTATTTGCAGAGAATGTGTGATGGGAAAACATGTGAGGAATTCATTCAGAAGCAAGCATAATTCAACAAAGAACAAGTTGGATCTGATTCATATAGACCTATGTGGACCAACTCAAACAAGATCATACTATGGTGAAAGGTTTTTTATTTTGTTTGTTGATGACTATTATAGAATGATGTGGGTTACGTTCTTGAAAGATAAGTCATAAGCATTTGATAAGTTCAAAATATTCAAAGCTAAGGTTGAGAATGAATCTGGGCTAAAGATAAAGTATCTAAGATCGGATAGAGGAGGAGAATTCACCTCTGACAGATTCTATGAGTACTACAAAGAACATGGAATAAAGAGATAGTTGAGTGCACCTCGAACCCCTCAGTAGAATGGGATTATAGAGAGAAGGAATGGGATCATCCTTGATACAACATGCACCATCATGATTGAAGGAAAAGTTTCACACACCTATTGGAGAGATGTGGTCAATACAATAGTCTATACCATCAATAGAATACAATTGAGACCTAGCGCAGACAAGACACCTTATGAGTTATGGTTTGGTAATGTTCCCACAGTAAAATACTTCAGAATATTTGGAAGCAAGTGCTACATCAAGAGGGATGAAGCAATAGGCAAGTTTGAAGCAAGAAGCGATGAAGGTATTTTTCTTGGTTACTCTACTAAAAGAAAATCTTATAGATGTTTTAATTTGAGATTGAAGAAGATCATTAAAAGTGCTCATGTTAAGATTGATGAATATTTTATGGTTCAAGAAAGATATCATGATTATGCACATATAATTGAAGAAGAACCCAGTCCTTCCACTAGTGAGATAGTTGTTGAAGAGATGTTTGACAGTATTGATGTATTATTCAATGACCCTAAAACAAGTGAAGAAGAAACTCAGAAGGTAGATGAGACAGTATCACCTAAAGTTCCAAAGTTTACATCTAGATATCACTCTAAGGATGAAATCATTGGAGATAAGAGTGGAAAAGTCACAAAAAGATCAAAGAAAAGAGTTCAACAAACAATAAAGCAGTATGTTTACTAGCTCAGATTGAACCTTTAAGTGTTGAAGATGCATGTAATGATTCAGATTGGCATGATGCTATGAAAGAAGAACTAGATCAGATTATTAAGAATGATACTTGGGAGCTGGTCCCAAGACCTAGTGATAAGAATGTGATTGGAAGAAAGTGGATATTCAGAAACAAGATGAATGAAGATGGCACAGTAGTAAGAAATAAAGCAAGGTTAATATGCAAGGGATATGCACAAAGAGAAGGTATTGATTATTCTGACACATTTGTACCTGTGAGCATATTAGAAGCCATTAAGTTGTTTATAGCTTATGCAACACTCAAAAATTTCAAAGTTTATCAGATGGATGTTAAGTCAGCATTCTTGAATGGGGAGTTAAAGGAAGAAGTATACATTGAGAAGCCAGAAGGATTAACCTTATCAGACGGGCCTGATATGGTATGCAGATTGAAGAAAGCCCTCTATGGACTTAAGCAAGCCCCTAGAGCTTGGTATGAGAGACTTGATGGATATCTAACAAAAATTGGATTCAAGAAAGGAGCAATAGATTATAATCTATTTATAAGAGAGACATCTAAAGGTTTACTACTTGTAGCTATATTTGTTGATGACATTATCTTTGGGGGTAATGACAAACTTAGTGCAGAATTTGCTAAGGAGATGTAGAGAGAGTTTGAGATGAGCATGATTGGACCTATCAAATACTTTTTGGGATTAAATGTGCAGTAGATAGAGAAAGGTATTTTCATTAATCAGTCTAAGTATGTGAAAGAGATATTGAAGAAGTTCAAGATGGATGATTGCAAGCCATTGGATACACCTATGATAACAGGATGCAAGCTTACAAAAGAAGATGATTCTCCAACAGTAGATATAACATTGTACAAGTCTATGATTGGTAAACTCATATATCTTACTCAAACTAGACCTGATATTTCTAATGCATTTGTCATAGTTGGAAGATTTGCAACAGAGCCTAAACAAAGTCACCTCATGGCAGTAAAGAGAATATTCAGATATTTAAGCCGATAGGCTTTGTGTGGGAGATTTGCTCCTGGAAATGACATTTTTCTCCCGAAAAATTGTTAGCCTTCTTACCAGATAGTATTCTTTTTTGGCTTTGGAAAGCACTTTAGTTTTTTCCTCTTTTTTAGTTGGAAATTAGAAAAAGATTCCTAAATCAGAAGTAGCAAGTTCTCTTTATCAGTTATAAATGAAAATTTGTTACAAAATTTTTGTTTGTTTCTAATTTAAAATACTTATAAAAGAAAAGATAAAAAGACAAGAGTTAATGAAAATAAATGTTTTATAATATATTTTCTTTAGTAATGACCATTTTTAATTATGTGAGATTGATGTAATTGTTGGATTTTTTTAAATATATTATTCACTTACCTATATAGTTTAATAGTTTTTAAGATTTATTATAGATAATTTTAATATATTGACCTAAAAATATAGAATAATAAGTAGATATATGTTTAAAGGTACTTATATTAAATTTATTTAAATTTTTATTTTATATTTTAAATCTCTATTAAAAAATATAATGACTTTGAGCAAGGAAATTTCTATTTAATTTTGATCTATTTGTATTTTAAAAATTTAATAATTAATGTTTTTTATTAAGTAAAATAGGTTTTATAGGGATCCTGAAACCCACAACAGTTTAAAGTTTAAATAAAGTCATGAGTACTAGGCAAGGAAATTAAAATAGAGTAGCTAGGACAGGCCACCACAGGGCCAAACAAGAAAAAACAAAGAAAGTAAAGCAGATCCAAAGGACAGAGCACCAAGACCAGTTATGCCAAGCTTCTAAGCATGACAACCGCCTTGCTATCTAAGGCCTCCATCAATTGAACTGTGTCTTTGACGTTCTACACTTGGGAACCATGTAGGTCTATCTTCTCCCTACTCTTCTTGGTTAGAGCCCTGGTTCTTTTACTTGGTCCTTCAGTCGACTCCTTTTCCTCCTTCATAGTCCTCTACTCGGGATTGGGATCCATTTTTTCTTCCATCTTTTTAATCAACAACTTAAGGTTCTTGTTGGACATTTTAAGGATATTAAAGTTTTTCTCTGCCACTCCCTTGAGGGTTTTTTCCAGACTTATCATTTTGGATTCCATGTTCGTGATCCTAGTTTCCAAACATGCCTTAATCTCTGTGATCTTTTCCTTGTTATCCAAGCCCTGAATTTTTTCCTTAATGTCCTTGATCTCATGGTAGAGCCATTTGAAAGATTGAAACTAGTCTAACATACTATTTTTAGTGTTGTTAAGAAAATCCATGTCCATCTCCCTAGCTTTATCACTGAGCACAACCAGTGTAGGGTCTATCAATTCTTCCTTAAGGACTTTTCCTTCTTTGTCCTCCAAAATCTGAGGAAAGATAGCTTCCCTTATTATTCCCATGCACACGATGTTGATGTTGAAATTTCTCCAAACCTTTTTACCCCTCCCAGTGTCCTGACTATTATACTCTCCCCCTAAGGCTTCTTCGGTCTCTTCAATCCTTATGGGTGACTAGTTAGTGCCCTGCTCATTTTTTTCTTCAGTCATGGGGGCTTGATTTTTAGTTTTAGTGTCAAGGGACTAAAGAAGAAGGTTTTTTTCCTCGCTCATAATGAGATCAACCGACAAGTGGCTAGTAAGGTCCTGCATAGGTTTGGGGGTATCCTCCTTGTCTTATTCTTGCATAATGGAAAAATCCAAAATGGGGTTACCCACTATTTCAACCGAATCCATTTCTTCCTCCTTTTCATTATACTCTTCCTCTGAATTAGCCTTCTTCCTATCCTATTTTTTGGAAGGAAATTCCTTTTTGATAGTTTTTAGGGGATGTTTTTTGGAAGGGGAACCCTTGCTTTGTTTCTTGAAATCAACTTCCTCACTGTCATCCAAAGGAACACCCACTGATGAACCCAAAGGAACATAATCTAAACCAGAGTACTCACTAATAGCCTTTCTATCCCCTATTTCCTTGCCCATTATTTGGGTTTTAAACAATTTGTATAACAAAAGGATTAATCCATCATGCAAAGCAGGATTAGCAATTTTATTATTTCTAAAACCAGTTATGTTCTTGTTCATTGAAGAGAAGAGATAATACGGAATCAAAATCTTCAAACCATGCCTAAAATGATTAAGCAAGACAAAATGATAAGTGTGGATTCTGTCAAACCTAGTATCCAAGGTAATGTAGTAGATGGGGGCCTTCAGAACATACTGCCAGAGCATCTTCAAACTACTAGGAAGGTAGTAGGTGCCCACTTTGACAATGGCATTCATCTCAGTGTCATCCCTTGAAAACTTTTTGATAGCCATGTCAAAAAAATTTTGGTCTTTGTAGAATTTTTCCTCAGTGGTAGGAATGCCAAAGACTAAAGAGATGACCTCCTCCATGATAGTGAACTTCTTTCCTTCAATCTCCACCTTCCCAGATTTCTAGGTATTGAAAAAGATATTGGTGATGTCCTTCCTGCACCCATGGAGACATTCAATAAAGGTGGTAACTTCCCCTTTCTGCAAGGCATTCCAAATTTTTTTTCACTTCTTCCATTTCTCACTGTCTCCCTCCGGCTCCCTTCTTAACCTCTCCCCAACCATGGTTATAGTGATAGCTTTGGTAAACCTCTAGTTTTGTTGATAATTTCTACTTGCCTTCTTTCTTACTTCAACAACGCTCTTACCAAAAGTAGGATTTTTGAAATGAGTACAAGATATGGGGAGGAGAGCCCTAAAAGCATGTGGAGGCAACGTGTAATTAAAACTCATGCAACTCTGTCACAACTCGCCATGAGTGAAATAACATCTATTAACTAGCATGTTGTAGTTAATTCAATAATGAATGTTATTTTGTATTTGCAACATTATAATAAATACATAGTGTTTGATTTTTATTATTTCTTAACTCTTTTTTCACATTTATATGATAGATTGTTCTCACATTTTGAATATAGTTTTGTGTTTCATTTATCATTTATTTTCTATCAATATTATACAATAAACCACTTACATATTTGACACAGATTTCAACAAATATAATTTGCAAGAAAACCTTACTCCTATCAACTCATCGTTGCATGTACAAAAGCATGCAATTGCTAGTTATAGGGCACTATAGATTATGGTCTATGGTATCCTAAATCAGAGAATGTTGAGTTGCATGTATATACAGATGCAAATTGGGCAAGATGCGTGGATGATAGAAAGAGTACATTAGGAGGAGTAGTATTTCTTGGTGATAGACTAGTCACTTGGACAAGCAAGAAGCGGAATTGTATTTCTTTGTCAACATCAGAAGCAAAGTATATTGCAACAGCCTTGAAATGTTCTAAAATTGTTTAGATCAAATAGATGATAAAGGATTTTGGAATTCAGATTAATTATCCTATTTTTATTCATTGTGCTAACACTAGCACTATCAACATGTCAAAGAATCCTTTGATGCATACAAAGACAAAACACATAGAGATTAAGTATCACTTCCTAAGAGAGAAAGTGGAAAAGAAAGAAGTTAAATTGGATTATGTGAGTACAAAGGATCAGCTAGCAGATATATTCACAAAACCTCTAAGAAAGGATACTTTTGAGTATTTTAGGGAGAAGCTGGGAGTAATTCCCTTCCCTGATTTTGATTAGAAAAAGTGGAGAGAGCATCAGTCCTTAGTGACTGATGGATGGTTGACTACTCTACTTCAGGAGTAGTACTGAAGCTTAAATGTTTGGTACCCTTTTCCATTGATGTCAAAGGGGGAGTAGTATATGGTCATGAAAAATAGTATTAAAGGGGGAGTACATATAGAATTAAGGAGTAATATATCGCAGCAAGGGGGAGTAGTATTTAGTCATGGAAGTAGTTCAGTTGAGGAAATGGACAATGTTGAAGAATATTGCAGCAGATGGAGGATTCATCCTTGGGGGAGTTTTGATGAGGAAATGGAGAATGTTATAAAATAATTTCTCATTTGGGTTGGTGGTGTTAGTAGAGCTGACAGAGATGTTATTGGAGAGTGTTATTGTTTCTCTAATATGATTTCAAGGTGGTTCTAACAAGCTGACTTGATTATATCATTTAGAGGAAAGATACTTATAGATGATCATTTGTAATTTTTTGATTGCTAGGAGTATGACATGAAGATGAGAGATTAGAGTAGAAAAAAGAGTGTGAAGTATTGTGTCATCAAAGAGAGATCTATATGATAGTAAAGATAGAGTGTTTTATTAATTGGAACTAATCAAGACAACAGGTCTACCTCATAGTTCACCAAGATCTAGATATAGTGTGTATCTGTTATTCAGAAGTTTGTAGCCTTCACCCCTTTGAGTAGTGAGCTCTCAGACAGCGCGTCCTCACCCCTAACAAGGTCAATCATAAAAGACTCCTAACAAGGTTCGATCTTTGACCAGGTCACTATACTTATTGCATTGTAAATATCAACTCCTAATAGGGTTGTAAGATCTTCTAACAAGGATCATTATACACTAGTGTTATTTATTAGTGGGTTTTAATTCCCACTAGGGTTTTTACCTATTTGGGTTTCCCCATAACCAAAATATTGGTGTTGTGTTCAAGTGTTCTTTTATTGTGTTTATGCTTAAAGTTTAAGTATACTTAATTATATAAAGAATTGAAACTTGTAGATAACTGATTCACCCCCCCCCTCTCAGTTATCTCTTTGGACTATTCCTAATAGTTACAAAAATTACTGAGCTGAGAGTATACATGTTACTAAGTAGAATAAAGCATGTTACTGAGTAACATAGGCCGACATATAAAGAATCTATAGATACATTGAATCTAGACACTGAGCATAAAATGTTTTACATATCTTGACGAGATTATTTGTAAATACATTGGAGATTCAAACATGATGATTTTGCATTATTACAAGGGGAGATCCTCCAATTAAAATTAAATTTATTATATGTATTGGGAACATAACCTATTGGTAGCACCTCTTAAGGAGAAGATTCTAGAATGTTTCCACTACTTCTAGATCGAGTATAAAAGATCAATATGTGAAGATGCGAGTGTGTGTGCATATGTGAAGGAAAAATTACAAAGAGCAGGTGATGATGAGTAAAAATTTAAGTATGAAGGTGATGAGCAAAGAAGCCACCAAGTAATAGATAAGTTAGAACAGAATTGTGAATGTGATTCAAAGTTGAAGCTACCGATTACAGAAGTGGAATTGTGAGTGGAATACAATATGAGGTAAATTGATATTGAGCATATTGAGTCTGATAATCATATCATGTTGATGCAAGCATTACAAATAGTTTATGCACTGATTTATTGTATAATGAGAATTGTAAAATCTCTTAACCGAGTAGGACCTAAGAGTCTTAAATTGTAAATCCTTTAACATGGTACATCTCTTAGATTAGAGCTGTAAAATCCTTTAGCAAGGTAGACTAAATAACTCTTTATACTCTTAAAAGGTTAAATACTCTTAATCAGCTAAGCTATCAAAAATGGCTAAACATAGTAGCTCTAACTGAGTAAAAGATTTATTATAGTAGTGAAGTTTTGTAGGTGTCATCCCCACTGTAGGTTTTTCCTATAACTAAGGATTTTTGCTATATGAAAATCATGATGTTATGAGTTGTGTTTCTATGATTTTGATTTATATTTTTTTATGTTGATGTATGAAAAGTTTTCTATTTGGTGAAAGTTTAGTAAAGTAAATAATATTTTTGGAGTACTAATCCACCCCTCCCCTCTTAGTACTTAACTTTCTATAAATTAATCCAACAATTGGTATTAGAGAAGAGTCTCGTATTCAGAAGTTTAACCACTTGAGAGGAAATATCTGAAGAGATGGAAAGCTATAGGTATGAAAAGGTGATTGATAACATGAACATGGAACTAAATTTTTCAAATGAATAGATTGATGAGCTAAGAAGGAAATTGAAGCATTCACTCAACAAGAGAAAGGAGCTAGCCCATTAATTGAAAGATACACAAGATAAAGTTGAAGAACAATCACAGGGAAGTTTATTTGATGAATTTGAAGCTTCCATATCAAAATTGACTGAAAAGAAAAAAAATCCTAACTAATCAGGTAAAAGAACAAAAAAGGGAGCAAAAAGATCAATCGGTAAGAATGTGTGAAATCCTAGAACAAAAGAGAAAAGTTGAAGATGATAAAATAATTTTTGAAGATGGGAGAAGGTAGATGAGTGCAAGACTAAATGATAAATATGTTGAAATACAAGGGTTGACACAAAATCACTACAATATGATAGATCAATTAATCGATGCTAATCAAGAGATTGCGAGGAAAGTTGAAGAGAGATTAGAGAATGAACATTTGAAGAAAGAATTGAAATCTAAAAAAGATACAAATGAATTTTTTAAAAGGAATGAAGAAACATTAAGAATAATGGATGAACAACTTAGAGTTCAAAGACAACTGAGAGATACAAATGGACTTGGGTTTACTGAAAAAAAAAATACTACTAAGAAGGGAGAGTCCTCAAAACAAGTAGCCAATAGATACAATGCTACCCCACTAGAGACATAGAAGCCTACTTGTTATCATTGTGGGAAACTAGGTCATACAGCTAATGTCTGTAGGATAAAAAGAGGTAATCCACTAATCATTCCTAACTTAAATGGTTATTATTACAATTGCAACAAGTATGGTCATAAATAATTTGAGTGCAGATCAAGGATTGCTAACAATACAAGGAAGCCAAATTTTAATAGTTGTTGCAATAATTACAATAGATATGGTCACAAGTCTGAAGATTATAGGTCACCAAAAAAATTGTGAAATGGGTACCTAACCAGCATAATACTACTAACAACCGACTAGGATCAACTATACCATAGGACTACAATACAAGGATTTCATGTACAACATGTGCGAGATTTGGACACATTGCAGAAAATTGCATTTTGATGCATGGAAGGAACAAGATAAGGTCATGGAGAAATCTTGGAATGGCTTGTTTTCATTGTCACAAGGCCGATCACTTAGCCAAAGACTGGATGTACCAAGGCAAAGTGCAAACTAAGGATTAACTAAGTGAAACTATTCAAGTAAATATTGAAGAGATAAGAGATTAGATTAACAGAACATGGAGAAGAAAGTCTCAAGATGATGGAAATAAACTTGGAACAATTGATGGCACCTCATCCTTTAGATCAGGTGCACCTATCTTCACCTAATCAGTCAAAGGTATGTGTAGGAATTGTGAACTAGAAATCAATCTTAAATTGGTTCCAAACAGTTATGTAAAGATCCATATTAGCATATTTAGATGCATTTGGATATATGTTGTGAAGTTAACATTTCATGTTTTGATCGGTAAGGAGATTATGTTATTTTGTCTCATTTGATGAGAGGAAATGTATTTGGAGATCAATGTAAAGGGAGTCTATGAAAACATTAAATGCTAAAATTATAGCTATTTGAAACCCTAATCATGGTAAAGGTATAAATAGACCCTCTATCATTTCATTTTTACCTTAGATTTTTTAGCATTTGAAGCACTTTATAGATATGAGTCCTCCAAGAGCATTCAATTGATTAATTGAGAAAATATAAGCACAATCAATTAATTACTAGTGTTTTCCTAAGTTTTGAAAGAGAAATGAGTTGATATTCAATCAATACCCTACCAAACAAGTGTTTATTTTTTTGAAGCTATGGCACCCAAAGTTCAAGATCCTGTTGTTGAAAAGATTTATCCATTCAATCCAAAAAATAAGCTTCCACCAACCAAAGTTGTCAAAACTGATAAAATGGGAGCCCTATCTTCAATCCCTCTGAGAGTAATTCTGATTGAAGACATTTGTGCCTTCATTATTGCAAGATCGAGGAGATTTCCCAAGATGAAATAAATGCATCCTATCAAAATGTGTTTAAATAGGAAACTGAAAGACAATAATATTCATTTGAAAACCAATGGTTTGATGCATGCACTATATGTACCAAGTGTGTTTAAATCAGAATGGATGAGAGTTGTGCTGAGCTAAGTACATGATTAGTTCATGTCTCTCGATGCACCTGTAAAGATTACAAAGGATGTGCTACATATTGTGATAGGTTATCCAATTGGTGATAGAATGAAAACATACAAACAAACTAACAAGAACAAACTATGTGAGCTGACCCAAGAAAAATGGGATGAAAGATGTCTCAAATTGTCTAGTTGATGATCCTGAACTGAGATTCATATGTAATGTGATATCCTATCAAATCTTTTAGTCATCTCGAGTATACAGTGTACCATTTGGAGCTATGGATATAGCCTACAAGATTGTCAAGAAAAATATGAGGATAGATCTATGTGAGATCTTACTAAAGTAGTTTGATGACAACATGAACACCACTAGGAAATTGAAGGCCAATACTTTGAAGTTCGGTTCATTACTGGTATGTATATTTTTCTACTTTCAGAACTTTTTTCCATATGTGGATAATGTAGAATGGAGTGTGGACAAAATGATTATTTACCAGATAAATGAGCTCATTCAAAAATTAGGAGATAACTTTGATATGATAATGAATGACTATTTTTCAAAGTTTCAAGAAAGGATGCACAAAATGTTTAGAATTCCACCTCATGTAGTGGAAAAATACAAAGATTCTATATGTTTTGAAGTAGAGACCAACACATGCATAATAAAGGCTATGGAGCCTAGACCCATTTGACTACAACCAATGGGATATGAAATGGACATTAATACAACATGTCAATAGATTGAAGCTTTGTTAGCTAGACTGGTTGACAGAAGGGCCAATTGGTATGGAACTTATGAATAAGTGAAGGATAAAATCAAGCTAGGTATATTGATACCTAAAGAACAAAGGAAAAATAGTTGAATGATAAGTAGTTTTTTTGAGAATCTAGGAGTTACTATTGAAGAAGATGAAGTTGGTCCTTCTAATGTCAAGGGAAATAAAATAAGAGTGAAAATGGAAACCCAAAGCTAAATTGGTACAAGACCATTGACTAGGTTTTCCTCCACACTGAGAGAGAAGAAGAAACTAGAGATAGAACAATTAAAGCCCAAACCATATATGAGAGAAAATAAGAGTTTTGGTAGACCAAGGAGAAAGCTAAAGCCTCAAGTAGACAACAAAACTTTATTAGAATGTTGATCCCTAAGTCATGTTGTCTATTAGTGTCCAATACTTATTCATTATCAAGGCAATGTTGGTCAGTCATCACTGCGACTGAGCTATCCTATTATGGCTGAGTTATGCATACACTTGTATTTTCTATAGTTACTAAGTAGTAGTTACTATCGAGAAAGTCAGAGGTCATCGAGTCCTTCAGTAGTTACTGAGTAGTATATATGCCGAGTTGTATAGAAGAGTCAGTTCTTAGCACTAGTATATGGAGAATAGTTTTGACCGAGCATCAAAGACTTCATATGTCGAGCAAGCCAATTTTGACATATGTATTTGTAATGGAAAAAACACCAAGGTAAACCATTTTGGCTGACTTGTATGTGTTATTTAATGATTGTTGAGAGAGTCAAGGAGTTTATTATGATTTTTATTTCTAATCATTAATCCCTATGCAAGCTATTTAAGAGGTATCAGAAAAAGGGAATGCTTAAGCAACATAAGTGATGAATCTAAATCATTGATTTTGATCTAGAAGCTTGATTAGTTTCTTATATAAGGTGATATCAAAACCTTAAAATGTAGTAATAGAGATCTCTTGTATGAGGATGGAAGAATTTTTTTGATTGTCAGATGTAGAGATCAGGAAGAGTGACCGAGTAGAGAGGTGAAGGATGAAATAAACCTATATTTGACTTTGAGATTAGATAAGTATTGGAAAGAGGGGATCTATAATCAGAATTTGTAGTGAAAACTAAAGAACAAGTACTAATACATTCTAGAAAGTGAATCAAGGTAAATCTCTTAACATAGTGGTCCTAACAAGCCTTTTCAAATCTCTTAACTGAGTGCTTACTTAGCTGTAAGTTTTAAATCCTTTAATGAAGGTAGATTGTATAAGTCTATAATCTCTTAATATGGCAGACCCATCACAAGGTAGATAATCTAAAGTGATAAAAAATGTGTAGCCCTATTAGGCACACTTTATTACTGTAGTAGTGAAGATTTGAGGGTGTCATCCCCACCCTAGTTTTACCTTTCAAGGGTTTCTAGGTTACCAAATCTTTGGGATTATGTGTTTCATTTGATGAATGAGATTAGAATGTTAGATTTATTTTAATATTGAAATATATGATTATGATAAGTATGTGGAATTTGTTTCAAGGTATAAAAGTTTATGGATAACTGATTCACCCCCACTCTTAGTATCTCACTTTCCCATATAAGACTTCCAACAATTGGTATTAGATATTTGATCTCTTAGAAGAAGTCTAACCACTTGAGAGTTAAGCTCTTGGATATGGAGGTTTATAAGTTGGGAAAGATGATAGAGAATCAGAAAATTGATATCCATCTTGCATTGCACTAGCTTGAAGCAACCAAAGGATAATTGAAGAAATCCTTGAGCAGAAGGAAAGAGTTGGAAATCCAACTGAATGACACATGATATTAAGAAGAGGATACTAAAGGTCTATTTCATAATGGAAACTCCACTGAAGTTGATGTAGAAATAGAAGATCTATTAGAAAGAAAAAAAACACACACTAAATGAAGATGTCAGAAGTCCAAAGAGAGAACATGAAATCCATTCAGTAAGACTATGTGAAGTGATTGAATTAAAAAGGAAAGCTGAAGAAGACAAGACAATGAAAGAAGAAGATAAGAGATAAATGGCTATAAGACTTGATGAAAGGACATGTGATATGCAGAAGCTGAAAAAAAATCAATTAGACACAGTAAACCAACTATTACTTGCAAATCAAGAGTAGAATAGGAAAGACTTGGAAATTACAAGTTTGAGATCAGAGAATAATCAACTGAAGAATGAATTAAGGTTTAAAAAGGAACTTAATGAGAGGATGAACAAGCCCAATGAAGTTGTGAAATATTTTGAGGAAATGATGAGATCACCAAGAAGATCCAATGACACTCTAGACTAAGACATGATGAGCATCTATCATCCACTGAAGAAGGAGAATCATCAAATAATGGAGAACAGAGGAATGCAAAGTGAAAGAATAACAAAACCTACATGCCATCACTATGGGAAGCTAGGACACACAACAAATATTTGTAGAAGCAAGAATGGTAAGTCCAATCCTAAACCTAAATTCAATGGATATTATTTTAAATATAAGAAGCATGGACATCAGGCACATGAATGCAGGTCAAAGGTTAGTAATTCACCTACTACACCTAGATTTCAAAGACATTGTTAAAATTATCATAAATATGGTCATAGAGCACAAGAATATAGATCCAATGCAAAACCAAAGTGGACATCTAATAAGAAAGATAATGCATCTAGGAAATGTAACACATTCAATTGGGATTACAATACATGGTATAGTTGTCATTATTGTGGAGAATATGGTCATATTGGAGCAAACTATGTAAGGACACATTTTAGAGGTAAATCCAAAAGTTGGATGAGTGGAAGTCTGGTTTGTTACAAATGTAAACAAGATTGGTCACATAAAAAGATACTACAGAGAATAAGCACTAAGTAATGAGTAATTCAAAGGTGAAGATACTATTGAATAGATAAGGAACCAGATGAATAAGACATGGAGAAAGAAAGAGGAAGCAAGCAACAGTGGATCCAGTGAGCCTGAGGTCACCCAATCCAATGGATCAGGTGACCACACTACTTCTATCTAAGAAAAGAAGGTATGTAAGGAACTAAATTTTTAAATGTTATACTTTACACCAATTCCTGAATCTAGATGTGTTAAAGTCCATATCTACATAAGATAACATGTATTAGGGAAGATTTGAGAAAATATTCAAATTGCATAGATGATGTTGAGCATCAATATTTATGTCTATCGTGACTGAGTCACTCAGTATGCATCGAGCTCCTGTAATAGCCAAGATGTTATATCTACTAAGCCGAAGTGGAAATTTTAGCATCGATCAAGTTGTAGTCTCAACTGACTATGGGTATGTGGTAACCGAGTTGTCATGTGAAGGCCACGACAACTGTATTTCACCTACAAGTGTATGGAGTATTCAATGAAGACCTATTCTAACCGTTTGAGTCTATAAAATGAAATTTTACCATTCATTCTCATTTCACCCAGTGATTTGAGAATTTGCAGAGTGATTCAGAAGAGTGATTTGTACAAAGTTAGTTTCTGAAGATTCTTACAGCCTGTTGTCGGAAAACATTGTGAAGGATTGTTGAAACAAGGTATTATCGAGCTACTCAAATTCATCTTTCAAACCCTAAATTGGAGAAATAGCATCTAGTTTATCTAAATTAGTAATGAAGAAAGGGAAAGAGGTTCTAAATGTTTAATTAGTAAGGAGTGATGTGTGAAAACCACCAAAATTCCAAGTTATACCAGAAAGCACAGTGAAGGGATCTCTCGAGAGCCCTATCATCGATTCCACCAAAGGTCTTGATGATACATGATGTGCGTGCATGCTACATGTGAAAATTTAGTGAGATAAGAGATTTCAAGTTGAAGGAAGCATAAAATAGATTTTTTATTAATGGAGTGTTGAAGGTGGAGCATCAACATGTTGTGAAGAAAGGGTTAGTGTGTGCCCTTGATTTCCCTCGCAACTTCAAGATAGAGTGTATTAAGATCATTCTAAGAAGAGTACATGACATGAAATTGTGGTTGGAGAATGGTCTGATGAAGATCACCAAATAAATTATTTATCGAGTCACTGATTACCCAATTCTTACTGGGAAGAAGACAATGAGGTGTCAAAGCAAAGAAGTGATCCAGGAAAATTCACTAGTAGTATAGAAAAAGAGAGGAATGAAAATCTCTACGATCACAGATCTTGAGATTTATTTTATAGTAAGGGTTATTTCTCACAAGTTTTATTATTCAAGTAGGATAGATAGTGTTCCCTACATTACAGTAGATCAGGTGTGGAATTTGTGAAGAAAGATCATACTTATGATCTTGCGAAGCTGCAGGTGACACAACTTGGTGAAAACCTTACATCAATCAGGAAGACTAAAAAATCAATGTGTAAGTTCAGCTCCCTGATAGTTTGTCTATTCTTTTATCTGTAAAACAATTTTCCTACTATAGGAGATGTAGTATGGAGTCAGGACTGACTTGTGACTCTAAAGGTTTATGAATTTATTCAACAATTAGGTGATAATTTTGATAGTATGATGGAGAGTTACTTTGATGAATTTAAGCAAAAGATGAGGAAGAGAAGTATAATTCGTGTATCCCTAGTATAAAAACACTATAATGATATATGTTTTCTAGTGGATACCGACAACACCTATGTTCAAGCTTTTATGCCTAGGGTAGCATGGCTAAGGCCATTTCCCTATGAGGTCAACATAGATGAGACATCAATAGCTATAATTGCTTTACTGGAAGAAGAGGTAGATAACAAAGAAAAACCTTTTTTTAATTATGAAGAAGCTAATTCCAAGATTACAATGGGGTTAACATATGCAACCCTAGAGAGGAAAAGAAAGAAAATAATCAAAAATGTTGAGAAAGTGTTAGGTGACAGAGAAGAGGAGAATGCATCTCTTGATATTACACAAGGTTAGGGTGAGGAAAATTCTAGCGAGTCTAAAGATAGTGAAGAGGAGGAAGTAGAAACTCAAAAGAAGGGGAAGGAGATAACATGGTTCTCGAGCCCAGAAAAAGGAAGATCTAGAAACAAAATCCTACTCCTACAACATTAAAACTGATAACTAGGGCAGCTTCAATTTCCACAACTACCAAGCCCCAAAGGAAAATTCCAACAAAGAACACTGAAGGGGAGAACTAGGGAAAAAGGAAACAAGTGAAAACTAGAGTTGTGCCGAGCCATCCCAAGAAGAAGCTAAGAAGGAAACTAGTGTTATAAAAGGATGATGATGATGGAGAAATAATCGACACAGATGATAATAGAAAATAGAAGGTGGAAAGAGATAGGCATCCAACTAGTGTGGATGAAATTTTCCAGAATTTCAAGAGCACAATAGGATTAGCAGGATTTAAGTTAATCAAATTTGAAAGATTATGCAAAGCTAATAAAAAAAATATTGAACAGGCAATGGTAGAGATGTTATGTACATTCAAGATAACACCTTTTTAGATAGGGAATCTGATCCCTAAAGAGCTATTTCAAAAAAATTTATTTAAAATGGAAGTATGCTATCATGACCAAGAGACAGATAAGAGAAGGCACTCTAGCTCAGATTATGCCTGAACTAACACCTAAGAAAATAGGAAAATTCATGGAGAAACATAGAAATAGGTTTATACCTAAGTTGAGGGCTTACTCCATACTGAAGAACAACATTGAACAAGTTATCACTCAAAGCACATGGATTTGGAAGATCATCTTTGGGTTAATGGTTGATAAAAGTGCACAAAAAGATGAAGGTGCATCCAGATAGGTTGAACTAGATAATAAAGAAGATATAGATGAGACCCAGAACATTGAGGAAGAGGAAAGGAAGAAGGTAGAAGTGAGTTAATCACAAGATGTGATCACTATTGAGGATGTCCCCAAGGACACAGAAGTAAATATTAATGCCTTGATCGAAGAAGAAATGAAAATCCAAATTCTTATTGAGGCGGCCTCAAATTCATTTCTACTGTGCACCAATCAAGTTCTCATACAAGTTCATGATTATCAAAGGATTGTGGGTACACCAACTATAGACTCAATACCTTCAAGCTCTAACATAGTCATAGTTTAATAGAAAGTCACATAAAGTTCAAGTGCTGAGGAACAGGGCAAGCCAAAAACAACAACAGAAAATGCACCTGCTGAGGTAAATATTGAAGACAATAAAGGAAAAGGAGAGGAGAGCTAAAAGAAAAAGAAGATAAGTCTACAACAATAATTTCAAGACCTCATGTTGGGGAATAAAAGGAGACTGAGAAGAAAATAACTAAGGAGCATCAACAACCTAAGGAGAAAGAGGCTATCTAAGCCTTAGTACAACTACCGAGTAGCAACACACCAGAGCCAAAGAAGAAGAAAGTACATAAGAAAAAGAAAAAGTATCTTGGGACATAGGTCACATTAGATGAAGTTATAGTGGTTCTGAAGTGGGACACTAATAACTTGACCTATGAAAAAATGAAAATATTGCAAGATCTATTGAAGAAGAAGAGAAAGAAAGAGGAACTAAGGAGAGAACATCAACAAAAGAAAGTACTTCATGAAATTAAAGGTATATGTGTAGAAGCTTTTGAGTTGGATGATGTGAATGAGACTTCACCTATTCTAGAACAATTGGTTCATATTTTTAAAAAGGTGAAAAGTGATGAAAGTGAATCTAATGAAAATCTAATGCAGTTGTCAAAAATAAAGTTTGAGACAAAGGTACTTGAAAGGGTCTCAACTGAGATAGCAGTAAAACAGGTAGAACTTTTTGATCTAGTGAATAACATAGAAGAGGTTGTACAAAATGTTCATTATTTATACAAGAAGATATGCAAGGTTGAAACATTCACTAAGAAAAATAAAGAACTGATTGACAAGCTTCAATTAGACTTAAAGTTTACAAGAAACTCACTGAGCATGGATGCAAGTTCCAGCTCTATTCATTTCACTAGACTACTTCATGCACAAGCAAGATTATCTGAGTTGATGGATAATGATGGAAGGATAAGAGCCAAATTAATCTCAATAAAAATAATGTTAACATGTCATTTGGAGGTTATGCAGAGAGAATTGACATTGGCAAAGGATTTAGTACAAAGATATTTGCATCTCTCTATTGCTGAGAGTTTGGTTGATCTAGCTACCCAACTAGAGATCAAGATATGGGTTTTGGAGTCTATGAGATTTGGATGGGATAATTCCTTAGAAATTATTATGTAGCTCCACAAACCATTTTTGGATAATTATTATCTAACCCTTACACCCTAGCATCTCAAAGTGACAAAAATAATGGGGAAATAAGTCATGTATATACAAATAATACAAAAGATCAAGGGGGATATAGAGTAGAATGAGAAGGTATGACATTGTTTTGAAATTAAAATGTATACTCATTGTATGTCAAGATTCATGTATATATAGTATATTATTTATGAAGACTGAGTCAAAGTCTTAGGGGGAGTACTCAAAGTACTAAGTATCATTTTTTTATACAATGGAAAAGTCATGACAAAGTGTTTTTTCCACTAATGTCAAAGGGGGAGATTGTTGATCCCTAAGTCATGTTGTCTATTAATATCCAACACTTAGCCATTATCAAGGAAATGTTGGTCGGTCGTCACTGCAATCAAGCCATCCTATTATGGATGAGTTATGTATAGACTTGTATTTTTTATAGTTACTAAGCAGTAGTTATTTTTTAGCAAGTAAGAGGTTGTCGAGTACTTCAGTAGTTACCAAGCAGTATATATGCCAAGTTGTATAGAAGATTCAATGGTGAGCACCAGTATATGGGAAACAATTTTTACTAAGCATCAAAGACTTCATATGTCATGCAAGCCAGTTTTGATATCTATTTTTGTAATGGCACTATTACCTAGGTAAATTATTTTGGTTGACTTCTATGTGTGATTTAATGATTGGTGAGAGAGTCAAGGAGTTGATTATGCTTTATATTTCTAATCATTAATCCCTATGTAATCCATGTAACCTATCAGAAAAGGAGAATGCTTAAGTGGCATAAGTGATGAATCTAGATCATTGATTTTGATCTATAAGCTTGATGAGTTGTTTATATAAGGTGGTATCAAAACCCTAAAATGTAGTAATAGAGGATATCTATTTTATGTAGATGGAAGAAGAGTTTTGATTGTTAGATGTAGAGATCAGGTAGAGTGACCGAGCATAGTAGTGAAGGAGAAAATAGAGCTATATTTGATTTTGAGATCAAATAAGTATTGGAAAGAGGATATCTATAATCAACATTTGTAGTGCAAACTGAAGGATCAGGTACTGATACATTCTAGCAAGTGAATCAGGGTAAATCTCTTAACAGAGTGTTCCTAACAAGCCTTTGTAATCTTTTAACCGAGTGCTTACTTAGCTGTAAGTTTTAAATCCTTTAATCAAGGTAGATTGTATAAGTCTATAAGCTCTTAATAGAGCATACCCCTCATAGGGTAGTGTTAGAATGATTTTAGAAGAAATGGGGGGGGTGAATCAGTTATCCTTAGGTCCAGATGTACCAATTCAACTTTTAAATACTTCAACAATCTTAGATCTATTCAAAAATTCACTCGGTCTCTATAGAATATATCAGTAACATAAAACTTGTAGTCCACTGTCCAAATGTAATCAACTTACAGAATATAAAACACATCAAATAACATTCACACAAGTATGACACTAGGATTTAACATGGAAACCCAATATGGGAAAATCCACTAGTAACATGAGCACCAAATTTTCACTCTTCTGAAGTGGGCTCTGTGAGAAGCCAACCCTGTTAAAGGTTTACAATACACACTATTAGGTGTGACCCTGTTAAAGGATTTAATCACCCTGTTAAGAGTATCCTGGTTAGAGGGCTTAAGAACATTCCATCAGAATGTCAGCTTGATTAAAGGGTTTACAATATGACCGTTAGGTCAGCCTTGATTAAAGGATTTTAACTGATTTAATGGTTAAAAAGTAATAGTAGGTTTTGATTTGAAATATACAACTGACTTTGCAAATACATATCCAAAATGTGCATATGTTGATTTACTAATTTTCCTTCATTACCATCTCCATCTCTAATCTTCTCGAAAATCCCTTCAATAAATCACCTCAACTTTGTTCAACTCTTCATAGCTCTTCTTTGCCTTCTACTTAGGTTTGCCAGTCAATAACATCAACCTCTTTCTACCTCTCTGCGTAACCCATAATTAGGTCATCCTTATACCTCCTTGATTAGGTAGATTAATCTTTTTCCTCTTAACCTCTTTCGTGGATCTTAGGTTTAGATTAGATTCATCAAATCCTTCCATTATTTTGTTCTCATCTTTATCTTTCTAGATACTTCTCAAAACTTCTCCTTAAATCCATAAGAAAATGGTTTACTGTGCATTAAATGCTCTAGATCATTCATTATTAATGTCAACATGTTTTACATATACAAAGAATTAAACCATGTTGGCCGGGATTCTCAATTCCTTCACAAACTATAAATTACTGACACTCAGTCAATAATTCTTTGATACTCGGCAATTTACTGATGCTCGGTCGACACTAAAATTTACTTAGCTTATACTAGCACTCAATCGACACTAGCATCACTCAACTTAAACTGAATTTATTCTCATTTGCTCAATTAAGCCTATGCTTCAAATCTATTGAATTCTTCACTTAGTACATTAAAGATAAACAACACATTACCTTGTCATTGTGCCAACTAATTAGGTACCCATTGAAGTATCACATAACTCAACCTTTCCCTAGGTTCTCTTTTTATTTCCTCTTTTCAAATCCTCTTCATCAATCAAAAGATATGGTACTCCACTAAATAGAAATTGTCTTACTAGTTAAGGTTTGACATCAATGACAATATACCTAATTCATGTCCTTCTCGACCTGATAATCTTTTCCTCTCATATCAAGCCTATAAGCATCATAAGATTCTTGAATTAAGTGCACCTCTGATGGATCTTAATCATGGTCTTTTGCCTACACCTTCCATACCTCCTTTATCCATGGCTTCTACATCTATTAATCAAGTTCCTAATGTTGATCATCTGACTACTGATAATCCTATTAATCCTCCTAAAGAACCTGTGAAGGATCCTATAATTTTTCCTCCTAGTTCTCAGCATATTTCAAGCAAAGAAAAACATAATCTATCTACATGGCCAAAAGAAATCAAGAGTAGCACAATCCCTAGGCCTAGAGGGTTGATATAAACTATGATTAACCATCTTCACTTCTTCATCATGAAAAAATTTAAGACATTTATGAATAGGTGAAGCAACAGCATGCATGGAATTTAACCATGGAAAACCAAGCTTAACTTGAAACTAATTAGAAGTAGGAACAAAAACAAAGGTAATGTTCACAATTTTACCATAAAGTTCAACCGGTAAGTTAATAGAACCAAATGATGGATAAAGAAAATCATTACAAGTTTGAATCCACAAGTCAGATGTATCGTAAGAATCATGTTGCAAATTTTTCATAAAAGGATTTTCTTCAGTAATAACATTGACTAAAGATCTAGGATCGACAAGATAACCAAGAGTGGGTATCAGGGAAATCCCAACATAAATATAAAGGGGACATCAGGAGCTTTAATGGTCTCAGAATCATCAAAGGTAATCAAAAGTTCCTGAGGTCTTTTATTCTTAGGTTGTTGTCGAGGTTTAGGTTGAGTCTTCAATTTAGGTTTAGGTTGAGGTTGAGATGGAACTTGAGATTGAAGCTGAGGTGGAGATACAGATTGAATAATGTGCTCCACTTGATTAACAATGTGATTAAGATCATGCATCTTTGAATCATACACAATATACATAGAAGATGGCTGAGCAATGGTATTAGTATCATGCGTGGGTAAAGGATTCGTATATATTTGAATATTTTGATTCAGAGGAGAGATAGATTTGTTCCCACTACCATCAAGATTATCAATAGATAAGGTATTAGAATCAATTATGTCTTGAACCTTATGTTTTAAAGAGTAACATTTCTTAGTATCATGACCATTCTAACAATGATAGTGACAAAAATCTTTAGGATCAAAAGATTTAGATGCAATCGTAGTAGGTAAAGTAATCATATTAGCAGTTAACAACCCATTCATAATAGAATGTAAAGATTCAGAAAGAGGAGTAAGCATATGATTTAATTGAAAATTATTGGATGCAAAAGTGGCATTGTGATATGCAACAACAACTTGATCAGCAACTGCATTCGCTTGTTTGTTTATCTTGACATAGTTGTTGAATTTTTGAAATTTATTTGGATTAGGAGTAGCATCACTTTTATCAACTGGAATAGGAGCCATTGGAGTGTTTCTCTCAAATTGACTCACTTCTATTGATAATGATGAAGCACTATACAAAGTTGTTGAAAAGAGGTAGATAGTTTTCCCTTTGGCTTATCTATCCAAATGAACACTCTTCGAGCATACTTTTATAAAATGAGCATGAATTTTCTTAACAATAGTTCTAGACATATCCTCAATAGTCATAATTTCTAGGGTATCCCAATCCACTCAAAGAAGGCCAAATTTATCAATCCACAATTATTTATAGTCAAGGCCTTTAAGGGATCCTTCATTAGAGAACTTGTTAGAAATAAGAAATACTGAGAGGGGAGGTGAATCATTATTTCACAAAATTTTACTTTTGCCCACTTATGGATATAACAGATTACTTTAAAGCATAAGAGACTAAATAGCATACATAATAGTAAATGTAAAGAACTCATAACACATGACATGTTCTTGAGGAAACCCTAGCCAAGGGAAAACCCTGGTGGGGATGGTACCCACAAAGATCCACTAATCAAAAGATATCCTATTAAGGATGTTGACCCTATTAGGAGCCTGTTACAATCATATAGTGTATCAGTCCTGGTTAAGGGACTATAGGCCTTGTTAGAAGCCTCAACCCTGTTAGGAGTTGTAGATACAAAACCTGATTACCAGATGAGCTCACAACCCAAACAAGTAATACAAATGTTTAATAATTACAATATGACACTGCTTACAACTTCACATCAAAAACTTTCACCGCTATCACAATATACAACTATCACAAGTTACATTTCAAGTATGTTCGGTACATTACAATATTACATCTTTATACAAAATACAAACATAATATCTTTCTTCAGTCGGCTTCCACATCTTTATCCAAGAGTAAAAATCTAGGATGTTGTCTCTTTATAACATTAAGTCATTATTTTGACAAGCAAAATAATCCCTTAATTCATTTACTAGTTTTGCCTTCAAAACTACTCTGTCGGCTTAACTCTGTCATCGATAAAACATTCATAACTTTGTCCGTACTATCTGTACTCTTTTGTGCACTAAGATGGGGTACCCTTAGACACCATAGAGTCTATGTTCAACTACACAAACTCTGATCATGCTTCAGTGAACATCACCAAAACAAACTGTATCGGGTGCTCTGTCAAAAACATTGTTTCATACTTAGAAAATTTTAGTCTACGATCTTCCATACTTACTTTCCAACTTATGCGATCTTCATAGGGAACATATGTTTCCATAATGACAACATCCATGTACATACCTCAACCAAATTTCCAACAATCTCCCCCTTTGTCATTGGTGGCAACTTATGAGAAAATTGGCTAAGTGTACAAGTCAAAATCTCAAAAATTGTATCAAAATTGTGGCCATAGTATAAAATAAGTATACTATCCTTATATCTCCTCAAAATATACACATAATCTATAATACTTCATAATACTCCATAGAACTCCCCCTATGAGTATCCTTCCTTATCATATATAGACAATTTTCTAAGTATCTCTCCCCCTTTGACAACAATGACAAAATAAAGGGTGGAAAGGGATATACAAAATTGTGTCAAAACTTTTACCTTATTGTCTTATTGCAAAGCCAGTAGGCTTGCAACACAATCTACAAAATCTAACTTCCAAGCCTCAAAATCTTTCTCCCATGACTTCTTAATTGATTCTACTACATTGAGTAAAGTACTCAATCTGTATGCTGCAATCTGACAAGCTTGAAGGGACTCAAAGTTGAACTTATGAAATGATGTCTTAGAAGTAAGACATTCTTCTAGATGCTCTTCTATTATAGTCAACTTGATTGAGACATGCTCTCTCAAGATGTTTATCCTGATAATTTTCCTATTCTTCTCATCATTCAAAGTCCTTATCTCATCACATAACTTTCTGATCTTTTTCTCAACTGCACTGATCTTTATGTTTGTGCCAGCCATTGAGTTTCTCTCTGCTGTAATTTCATCTTATTTCTCTTTTAGCTTCTTCTCTTCCTCAATTATTAAATTTTTAGATTTTGTACACTGAATGTACAAACACTTTCCAGTCTCAAGATGTTTCCTTAAGTTCTTAATGTATCTGTCAAGGCTGCCAATGTCATTTTTGATATTCTGACTTATATTCTGCAACATCTCAGCTTCATAAGCTGTCTGTGCCTTAACCTTAGCAATATCAGTCAAATTAGTGAACTCAACATCAAAATAATTTATTACCATCTTTGCTCTTTCCAATAATTTTGTTCAAAGAAGTGATCAACTCTAATTGATCATCATCATCAACCTCCTTGCTCAAATCTTCAATCAATGTTCCTATTCCTTTCTCCTTTCCAGTCTTAGGAGTAAGACTGATGTCCTCTTGAGGTTCAGAAGGTGTATGGGCCTCTATTCCCATTTGCTCTTTTGTTCATGTAGTCTCTATTTCAATACTCTTTTCTTGCTCTCCCAAAGCCAAATTGTCAACAATGTTATCCAAACTGTTGAGTACCGCATCATCTGAATCTAAAGTAAATTTTGTTCCTTCAATGTCCATAGATTCTATGCTAATGTTTATAGAAGAAAAGGGAATATCTTCAACTTCAACTACCTCTGTTGCTACCTCTACCTATTATGAACTCTATTTCTCTGTTGGTTCTACAACTGATTGATCTTTTCTATCTTTTCCTGCTACCAAGTCTGCTAGTACTCACACAATTGCCTATTCAGTTTCAGTCTTCACTTGTTCATACTGACCTCCCATTATTTGTATAGTTTTTCTTTTGGTTCTTAATAGGGTTTCAAGTGGCTTGAGGATCTGCTTAAGGTGGTGATCATCTCTTATGTCATAGAACTATCTTATCACATTCTCTCTCATTTTAGTATCTTTTTCTTGTGCTCTCATCTTTCTACTCACAAGTCTATTGTAAAAATCTTCATGTATCTTTCCATGAATAGTATCAAATTTCTTGTTTGTCAAAATCATATGTGTAACCATTGCATTCTCTATATTTAATCTATCAGAGGATCCATATAAATCATAGTATTTGTTCATCTTGGTAAATTCTCCATGCTGCAATATGTCTTCATTAACTCTTTCTATCCTTGGTTTCCATGATTTTCTCTTTATTGTTACTTCATCATCTTTTATCTCTGCAACTCTTCTAGGTACTAGTGGAATAATTAATTTTTGTCTTTTACCCAGTCCTGAAGCACTTGCCTTCATTCTTTTTCTTGGTGCTAAAGAAAAGGGTTTCTTTGTCTGACTAATTTCTTGCTCCTTCTTAGGTTCTTCAACCTTTACCTTAACTTGAATGGGTTTTGCACTTGATGTCAAAGGTGGGACTGATAGTATCTCACTTTTCCTTATTACTTCTACAGTCTTTCTTGCAATATCAAATTCCTGCTCACTCATACATGATTCTTTTAGAATTTTCTTTATTGTAGTCCCCACTCTCTTCTTTGATTGTTTCTCTTCCTTGAGTGTCTTTGTTGAATCAAAGTTTTCATCATATGTTCCAAATTTGTTACTATGAGCATCCACTTTACTTTTCAACAATCTACTAACATATCCTTCTATTCCAATTTCAGAGATTTCATAGCCAAGAGGGTCTATGAATTCATGTCTAGGTTCTACTGCCTCAATGTAAGTGAAATCAATATCAACCATAAAACATATATCATATTTGTATTTCTCAATTAGGGATGGAGGAATTCTTGATCTATTTACCACAATGTTCTAAAAAGTTGTCAACACTAACTTTACACTGTCATTAACCTTCTCAATAAGATGTTTCATGTAAACTTTATTGATTCTTTCCATAGTATTCTCACCATCATTCCAATCAATAGTGTAAGGAAATCTTCTTAGCAAGTGGAAGAACATGTAAGTAACCAATGAGGAAAATATAAAGTGAGTGTATTTAGCTTTCTTTATCTTTTCCAAATTGTCAAACAATTGTATTCTCATAATTTCACACATATCCACAGGTTTCTTCTCCACACACATCAAATAAGCAATGTGTATCATACTTGTTGACATATCATCTTCTCTAGAACTTCCATAGAATTTTGTTGTCAAAATCTTACACAATTATTTTACATCATCTTGCTTAATCTTACTAATGACTATACCTCTACCATTGTATATTGAACCAGTGTTATCAATCATAGTCTTTTTCTTGTTTTTCTCATTTAGTTGAATTGCACCAACTTTTGATAATCTAGTCACATCATGAATTAGGTCTACAGTTATGTCTATAACTTTGTCGTCTAACCAAATTTACCATTATGTATCCTACTCAAAATGATCTTAGTACACTCCTCATCATCAAATTCATATTTCATAGGGTACTCAATGATTTCATTGTTTTCTAGATGTTCATAACCTTGTTTCACTGACATATCCTTGTTGTACAATTTCTGATATTCACCAATAAAATTACTCTCCCTTATGGTTTCATATTTTTATCCAAGATAACTTTTAACATTCTCTAAATGAAGAACTCCATCTGGTACGGATGATAAAGCTAAACTGGCATCTCTTTCTAAGGGTTCAACTAGATCTTTCTTAGTTTTGGGTCTGTTCTTATCCTTGATGTTGTGAATCAATGACACATCCATGATTATATCTGATTACTTAAGCTTATTCAAGATCTTAGTCGGATAAATACCTTAAATTCACAAAATTAGGGCTTTCGCTAGATCGATGCTTCAAACTTCTGCAAATCGCTTCCAAACTTCTTTCTTTGCTCTCCAAATCACTTCTAATCACTTGATAATCACAATAACTTCAATTTCAATCTTTTAATACTTAGCATTTACTCGATCTAACATCGCATTCAATTCTTTTGCTGCTAAAATGCCAAAAAGTTGATTCTGTAAACCTGCAACCATAAATCTTCTTGCGACCTCGCAAAACACAATATTTATTTTTGCACACTTAACCATAGCATTATTATAACATAAAAAACCTTCATCTAACTGCACAAAACTTAACTCATTCAAAATCTAATTCTACACTAATTGTAAGTTCCTAAACTACATAAATTTACATAATTTGAGTGCTTAAAGAAGGGTTAGGTAAAGACTCATTCTTACCATCAGATACATTACCTTCTTGATTACCTTCAGTGCTGAATATACCTTCTTGATCTATCCCTTTAACAAATTTTACTTCATCTTCATTGCTACAACAACCTTTCTCTTTGTTTCCTACATTTTCATTCCTTCTTGCATAGTTTCTAGAGTTAGGGTTATGATGATAACCTCCATTGTTCATTCTACAAAATCTTGTTGTGTCTCCAATCTTGTAACATATTTGACAAATGATTCCATTGGTTCCTTATCTAGGTGTTTGCTGATTGATTTGTGTCCTACAATTTCTAGCAATATGTCCAATTTTGTTGCATATGTAACATACTATTCCATTTCCTCTTTTCATGTCTTTAGTTGATCTCTGATCTACATTGTTAGTATTTCTAGGCATTCTACTATTGTAATTATTCTCACTAACTTTAGATCTTCTACATTCAATAGCTCAATGTCCAAAATCATGACAGTTATAACAATATCCATTAAGAGGTTTGAATTGTTTACCTGTACAATCTCTCTTCATATGACCAATAGTATTACAAGAAAAACATCTTCCTTTGAATTCTCTTTGTACACCTTTGGATGGTTCATCTTGCTTTGGTGGTTCTTCTTGCTTCAGTGCATCTTCTTGCTTTGGTGATTCTTCTTGCTTAGGTGCATCTTCAAATTTGTTCTCATCTAACTTCTTTTCTTCACTGCTTTCACATACATTTAGATCTGGTTTCTTGCTTTCACTAACTATCTTCAATATGTTAAATCCAAGACCAGTTTTGTCATAGAATGGTTTTCCATAAGATACTTGCTCATTAATCTTTTCACTGTTTGAATATAGCCTCTCAAGTTGTTGTTTGCATTGAGTCAATTCACCTTTCACAATCTTGTTGTATTTCTCAAGTTCATCATACTACAATTTGACTTTATCAAATTCAAATGTTACCTTGCCAAGTTTAGATTTCAGATCTTCATTCTCATTCTTTAAACTTTCATTCTCAGATCTCAGATTGTCATTTCCATCTTTCAAGCTAAGATTTAGATTTGCTATCTTCAATTCATGTTTAAGGATCACATTTTCTTTTTCTAAATCATCACAATCTTCAACAAGAATTTCAGATTCCTTCTCAAATTTTAGATCTTCTATCTTACCTTTCAATTTGTCAATAAGATTCTTTGCATCATCATACTTTCTTTTCAGAGTGTTTCTTTCATCAGTAAGCATATCAATTTGTTCAAGAGCTTCAAGATTCTTCTATAACTGATCCATATCCATAGAGATCTTACTCAAGCTGATAGGCTTTCCTTGAATGTTCCTTCTCTAAGTAACTGTGCTCTGATACCAATTGTTAGAAATAGGAAATACTGAGAGGGGGGGTCAATTAGTATTTCACAAACTGTTACTTTTTCCCACTTATGGATATAATAGATTAATTTAAAGCATAAGAGACTAAATAGCATACATAACAATAAATGTAAAGAACTCATAACACATGATATGTTCTTGAGGAAACCCTAGCCAAGGGAAAACCCTGGTGGGGATGGTACCCACAAAGATTCACTAATCAAAAGAAATCCCGTTAAGGATGTTGACCTTGTTAGGAGCCTGTTACAATCATATAGTGTATCAGTCCTAGTTAAGGGACTATAGGCCTTGTTAGAAGCCTCAACCCTGTTAGGAGTTGTAGATACAAAACCTAATTACCAGATGAGCTCACTCCACAAACAAGTAATACAAATATTTACTAATTACAATATGGTACTGCTTACAACTTCGCATCAACAACTTTCACCGCTATCACAATATACAACTATCACAAGTTACATTTCAAGTATGTTTGGTACATTACAATATTACATCTTTATACAAGATAAAAACATAATATCTTTCTTCAATCAGCTTCCACATCTTTATCCAAGAGTAAACATCTAGGATTTCATCTCTTTATAATATTAAGTCATTATTTTGACAAGCAAAATAATCCCTTAATTCATTTACTAGTTTTGCCTTCAAAACTGCTCTGTCGGCTTAACTCTGTCATCGGTAAAACAATCATAACTTTGTTTGTACTATCTGTACTCTTTTACACACTAAGATGGGTATCCTTAGACACCATAGAGTCTATGTTCAACTGTGCAAAATCCGATCATGCTCCAGTGAACATTGCCAAAACAAACTATATTGGGTGCTCTGTCAAAAACACTGTTTCATACTTAGACAATTTTAGTTTGTGATCTTCCATACTTACTTTCCATCTTATGTGATCTTCATAGGGAACATATGTTTCCATAATGACAACATCCATGTACATACCTCAGCCAAATTGCCAACAGAACTTCTATAGGAATGATCAAAGGCCGAGATTCTCCATCATCCCTTTTGACATTCTCAAGTGATGTTGGTACCAGATGTCAAAATCATTCTGGCAGTCTTCTCAAAAGTCTTTCATATGTGGTTCATGGGCTTGAGAGGCCCACGAAAATTGCCTTCTCCAAGAGACCATGTGAATCATAATTGTAGTGCCTAAGTGAAAATTTGGATAAGTTAAGATTGTTTAATTCATTCTCCACTTCTCGAGCCATCATGGGAGTGCATATGTACTTTTTGCAAGTGATGGAAAGGAGACCAAGGAAATCTTCTTTATAGCCAATAAGGCATGAGCTTTAGGGATCTTCCTTAAGAACTTTAACAAAATGATCCTATCCCCACAATGTTTTGGTAGTAAAAATGAACATCCTTTGAACTCAGTTACTCAGATGTAGGTGTTATGTCAAAATTGGATGAAATAACATCCCCATAGGATAATCATGGCTATGGATTTTGAGGACAACCTGAACCCAACATCCTTAGTGATCCCCTTAACATCATGAAAAATGAAGGTGTCATTTACTATATAATTTTTTTAGAAACATTCATCCCATTGGATTTGGGGAAAATGATCCCATGGGGTGGAATATCTCATTTTCATACTAAGGACACCAACTATATCTAGTCCCTAGATTTCTCCATGCTTCCAAGCTAGAGACCACAAAATAGAAGAATTCATGTAGAAATGACTATCTTCATCTTCTTATAGTCCTGACATGTTCTCTTTAACCATTTTGTATTCAAGAGATAATGGATTATATCTCTCGCACTTGTAAACTGTGCGACGATGGACACCCTTGTCATGGTGCCTTTAAAAAATGGGATCCTCCATGTTGTTTAAATGGCATCATGATCCATGGAGGTGATGGGTACTCTAGAAGATGTGACAACAACACAAGAGACTTCATTGTAATTATTGTCCATGAGAATTATTAAATCCATAGTCTCGACAAAGTGTGGGAAGCATGTTTCCTAAATAATCTTGGAAGTGGAAAAATTGATTGATAGATGATCATTTCCCCACCTCTATTGGTATACATCCTATTGGAGGCCCTTTAGTTTAGCCTACATGCTGAAATCAGTATCTTTGATTTCATAGAGGGTGCTCTCAATCTAGGACCCCTGGATTGTCCCATCCTTTTTGTACTTCAACACTAGTGGAAGCTTCTCTAAAGCCTTCTCAACTTTTGATTTTCTAATGGGAACCATCAATGAGCTAGGAAGCTCGAGACTTCCAGGTGGTGATCTCACCTCATCCATTTCTCTTGATAATAACCTACAAGACAAGACAGTTGTAAAAAAAATACACATAATATTTAAAATTCACGAAGTGTTTATTGGAAACTTCAGTCTTTAGGACTTCGAGCATCCATGAGGGTTTTTGGGTTAATATTTTTGACACAAAAAGTCTCATTACCACAAGGAATAAAACACATCACTTAGCAAAAAAGTAGAGAATATTGCCCAAGAGCATCTCCTCTCACAAGAAGGTTGTAAAATACATGATAAGAACCCAGGAAGGCCAAAGTATAAATATTGTGACTTGATATATTGAAACTACTCCTCCTTTTCTCTAGGTGATGATGTTGATAATCAACAAGGGCCATTTTTAGGAAAAATTTAAAATCACACATACTGGGAAAGACCAAGACACCTAGAGACTAAAATCCTAAAAGATAAAAGGTACTAATGGATAGTTCATGTGATTCTCACTTGACAACCCATGATTTTTAGGGTTAGGTATGTGTGTGCCAACATACACAAATTTATGATATTTATGTTTACAATTGGCATAGTAAAAGGGGAATTAATGGTCAAATTGGACAATTTTGAATTCTCACTCATGAAAACTAGTGTCACCATTAAGATGAGCATGATAGAGATGAAGATCAAAAAACTAACTATTTTAGAGATACAGATTCAACCCCCCCACAATAAATGTTGACTCTTCATCTTAGCAAAACTTAAATCTTAGAGATGAAATTAAGACTGCAACAGCTCAGCATGGAGTCCATGGGGCTATTATTCATAGAGCATGTGGTCAAATAAACCTCACAAATAATCCCAAACTTGAAAGCACTATTTACAAAATCCTATATAATAACCTTGTATAACTACTGAACTCACAAGAACCTAAGTCTATTTACACTGAAATTTACAGAAGGGTCTACAAAGGAAGCCTACACTAGCTACAAGCACTTACAGAGATTCACAAGTTTACAAAAATTTACATTATCTACATGTAGACCAGAAATTCCCTCGAGAAAAAATTTAAAATGTGATAAAAAATAGACCCAAAAGCTCCACGCAAACACTATTTACAAGGTGGGGTCCTTGGGTAACACACAGATAGAGAAAGAAAATAAAAGAAAACACAAAATAAAAATGAAAAAAATGAAAAATACAAACAGAAAACAAAATGGAGAACTAAGAGGAACCTTCCTAGAAAAAATGCCAAAACTTCTAAACAATGATTTTCCCATTTTCCCTTATGCTCAAATAGCGTAACTCAAGCATAGATGGGTATGTGCAAGATCATGAGGGGCCAAAAAGTGGTGATGTGAAAAATATTCATTTTTCACTCATCCAAAAGTGCATGAAAATGCTTATTGACTTTTGATTAGGCCTGGGTATCAGTACACCTGGGCAAAGCTGACACCAAAGCACAGGCCTAATCGGGTACCCAAAACCTGTGGCATAAATCAAAACTCGCGAGCTGTTTACCTCATTTCTCCTCACATTTTGGGTTTGGAAAATGGCTTGAAATATCATATACACGATATTTTTGGGTATCTAATTTTTGCAATAACAAATTTGATCTCCGCACTATACAGTAAGTACATTGTTTGTAGATTTTGATTGTTTTATTTCATTTTGATGCTAAATGTAGTTTTTTTGGTTGAAATAGGGTTTTGTATTTATTTTTGTAATAATATATGAAATCAAATTGAAATTTAGATTTTTTTTAAATTTAATCAGGCATGGCTGACATTAATGAAGAAAATAACCCTCCCACACCAAATAACGATTCCCAAAATAATCCCCCATTTCAAAACCCTCCATCTTTACAAGATTTGATACAAGATAATTTGAACACAATATGGGGTTTCCAAAACACATATTAGAATATAAATACATTAGGTCCCATGCTTGCCACATCAAATACTATTATTCAAAATATTGACACACTCATGTAGCAACATAATGCTGCTCTTCATTGGTGTGATGATATGCACGCCCAATTTGATGATAGGCTTGACCATGATGGGATTGCAGCCCTTAATATAAGTAAGGAACATATAGCCTCTCTTTTTATGATTCCTAAAACTGGAATACCAGTTGACCCCAAAAAGCCTAAATTATCAATAAAATGGTGCACAAATGAAGCAATGCGTACACACTTGTGGGATCGCTGGTGGATGGTTTTTGATAAACCACCCCATAGAAATTTGGAGCTCCCTTTCTATTTCATAAAAAAAAATGTATGTTGAGTTTGTGCTTGGTCACAATGTTAATTATTGGATTATGAGGCCCAACATGGGCATAGGCGGAGGAGCTCCTTAGACTAGGCCATTTGCCCAATGCAAAAAGGACACAACCTTTGTCCCCACCACTAATGTCTCACCCCCTCCTCAACTACAACATCCCGATATCATTGCAGAGGATGCCTCACAGACTATTAGGCCCATTCATTTTCTGAGTGATCAGTTGATCACACAGACCAGGCCAATGTTTCCTCCTGGTGTGGATGATGTTGGTGCATCAACATCTTGTCAGAGTTCACATGTATGTGAGCCCCATATTTGCATTATATGCAAGAATATGTGCCTCAGACCGCTTACTAATGCTGATACATATCATTATGTTATTGATGAGGAGGATGTAGGAGATGTAGCTACAGAGGCTGCAACACCTCATGGAGCATCTACATCTCATGACAGTGCTCAGGAGGTGTATGCAGAGCCATGGACTCCTGTTGATACAATAAGAGTAAACATTATAAATAAATTTGTCACATGACTTATTTAATTTATTTATATAGATTAGTTTTAATGATTGCATGCACTTGTGTATATATATTTTTTCCATTTATGTTCAGTTGATGACACAGGAGGAGTTGAGATAGGTGGATGAGTCCATAGCTTTGGCCATTTCATTTGGCCTTGATGCCTATACGGTATATTATAAATTATGTACCCATTAGTTTTTTTATATCATTTGGTGTACATGCTTAAATCTCTATCAATTAGAGCAATACAATTCATACATTTACTAATATATTGTCATCTTATTGTACTCTTGTAGGCTACAACCGATGTCATTGGGGGGTATGAGGGGGTTCCTTCATCAGGTGTCGACAAAGGAAAGGTAATTAATTGTTTAAGATTAATTATGCATGCATATGTATTCCACTTGTGTGTAGTAATAAATATTTTACTTGAATTTATTGTATAGGGTGTGGCTATTGATGATTTTATGACACGGGTTCAGGAGCCTAGTGTTATGTATGTGGAGCCTGATCAGACTTATCCATAGGGTCAAGGGGCAGAGCCCCTGATGGGGTCAAGGGGCAGCACCCCTTGTGGGGTGACTTAATAATATTGTAATGTGTCAGCCATCTATTTTCTATTAGTCGAAGTATTTTTGCCCTAATTTTGTTATGTCAAAAATACTTGAAAAAAGGGCTTAGGGTTTGAGATCGAATATATGAGGGATTATTGTAGCTTCCTATGGTGGTATTGAGTTGCAGGTTTCAAATTGTAATTGCTGGATAATAATAAAGATATTGTACTCACTGTTGGTGGATGTAGCCCAAGGATTGGGTGAACCACGTTAAATTTTGTGTTATTGTGTTCTCTCTTGTTTGTTAATATTTGCATTTTTTGCTTATTATCCTAACACCTAGGCTGACAGACCTCTCAATTTGGAGTGATAGCCTGATTGTACATAGACTTTTACATATTTTTATTTGTATTTTGTAACCAAGTTTGTTATGATGAAGTACATTTATATATAATTGACAATCTTTTTACTCTCATAGGTTACTCCTAGTGTGAGGGATGGCCCACAAGAATCTTTTGTATATTTCATATCATGAGATGTAAGTTTTAATTTTAGTTCAAATCATGTCCTATTTTGTAGATTTATTACTCTATGTTGCACCACTCTACTAATCTCATTATTGCAAATATATATTTATAGGTCAAAGTTGGTATTGTTGGCATGGTCCCTTCACTACCAAGGACTTATGCTAGGAAACCTGATTGTGGTAGGTGACCGAGAGGCCAGGTATAGATATTTGTATTCAGTTATAATTTTAATTAAATTAGTGTTTGAATTATGAATATAACCTAAGCAATCTAACTTGGGTTTGAAATCATTTTTTATGCAGGATCAATCAAAGCCTAACACTTCTTTAAAGAGGCTACATTTTGATGATCCCCCTACAGCATAGGATATAGTTTTAGTTTTGTGGTCATTTAGAGATGCCACTTGGCACATTTTGAGATGGCATAAATGCCAAATTGTGCACCTTGAAACATTGATTTTGTAGACATTTTGAAATGGCATGTGCCATATTTGTGTATGGAGATACTTTTGATACATTTGATACTTTCTATATATAGAACATGTTCATTTTTATGTTATATTTGCATCATCTTTTGTATACATATTTATTATTCATGTTTATGGAATTGAATGGTGAAGTTGTATCTTGACTATGATTATCATTATGATTTAAATTATATCTTGTTGAAGTTACATTTGTTTTTCTTTACTCTGGAATACCTTGTTCATGGAGCTTATTATGTTTTAGGTTTAACTTCTATAGATTTTCTATGTTCTTATGTTTCATATCATTATATATACTCACTTGAGGCACTTTGTACTACATTGTTTCAATACTATGTATATAACTCATCATATTGGGGTTTACTAAATGCACAAATAAATATAGCACTTATGTTGTTAGGTCACTTGGGTCGAGCGTGGTTACGAGCATTCCAGTGACTCTCTGGGTGGAATAGGGTTGTCACTTGCATTTACCTTGCCAACTAGAGCCAATGGAGTAGACAGTTTGATGCAATGTTGGATGGTTTAAAAGATACACTACTGAGCCGCTTTCAACTTACCCTCACTGCAAGTTTTGGCATTGACTGAGATTGTCTTGCCAAATGCAAACGAAGTCAAATCACCCAAAACTGAGAGAGGTTATTGTAGACCTCAAAAACATGATCCCATAGTCCTTGACGATTTATCAATACCTCTCACAAGGTCTGAGATATGAGCCCTAGAATATCACTGCCCAATTGTGCTTAGTGCACCTTGGGGTCACTTGGGTCGAGCGTGGTCGCAAGCATTTTGGTGACTCTGTGGGCAGAATGAGGTTGTCACTAGAGTTTACCCAGCCAACTAGAGCTAATGGAGTAGATGGTTCTATGCAATGTCAGACATTTTGAATGATACGCTGCTGAGCCACTTTCAACTGACCCTCACTACAAGTTTTGGCATCGACTGAGATCATCTTGCCAAATGTAAACAAAGTTGAATCACCCAAAACCAAGAGAGGTTATTGTAGACCTCATAAACATGATCCCATAGCCCCTAACATTTTTTTGATACCTCTCATAAGGTCTGAGATACGAGCCTCAGAAGATCACTTCCCAATCATGCTTAGTGCACCTTGGGGTCACTTAGGTCGAGCATGGTCGCAAGCATTTCAGTGACTCTATGGCTAATTAGAGCTAATGGAGAAGATGGTTTGATGCAATGTTGGATGGTTTGAAAGATACACTGCTAAGTCACTTTCAACTAACCCTCACTGCAAGTTTTGGCATCGATTGAGATCATCTTTCCAAATGAAAAAAAAGTTGAATCACCCAAAACTAAGAGAGGTTATTGTAGACCTCAAAAACACAATCCTGTACCCCCTAATATTTTTTCAATGCCTCTCATGAGGTCTGAGATACGAGCCCCAGAAGATCGCTAACCTATCGTGCTTAGTGCACCTTGGGGTCACTTGGGTCGAGCATGGTCATGAGCATTCTGATGACTCCATGGGTGAAATAAGGTTGCCACTAGCGTTTACCTGGCCAACCAGAGCCAATGGTGCAAACGGTTCGATGCAATGTTGGATGGTTTGAAAGATACCCTGCTAAGCCGCTTTCAACTGACCCTCACTACAAGTTTTGGCATCAACTGAGATCATCTTTCCAAATGCAAATGAAGTTGAATCACCCAAATCCAAGAGATTTTATTTTAGACCTTGAAAACATGATCTTTTACACCTGACGGTTTGTCGATACCTCTCACGAGGTCCAAGATATGAGCCCTAGAAGATCATTGCCTAATCATGCTTAGTGCACCTTGGGGTCACTTGAGTTGAGCATGGTCGTGAGTGTTCCGGTGACTCCGTGGGCCAAATGGGGTTTTCATTAGCATTTACCTGGTCAATTAGAGCTAATGGAGTAGATGGTTTGATGTAATGTCAAATGGTTTGAAAGATATGCTATTGAGCCTCTTTCAACCAACCCTCACTATAATTTTTGGCATCGACTGAGATCGTCTTGCCAAATGCAAATTAAGTTGAATCACCCAAAATTGAGAGAGGTTATTGTAGACATTAAAAACATGATCTTTATCCCCTAATGGTTTTTTGATACCTCTCACGAGGTCTGAGATACGAGCCCTAGAAGATCATTTCCCAATCATGCTTAGTGCACCTTGGGGTCACTTGGGTCGAGTGTGGTTGCGAGCATTCTAGTGACTCTATGGGTGGAACATGGTTTTCATTGGCATTTACCCAGCCAACTAGAGCCAATGGAGCAAACAGTTCAATGCACTATTGAATGGTTTGAAAGATACGCTACTAAGCTACTTTTAACTGAGCCTCACTGCAAGTTTTTGCATCGACTGAGATCATCTTGCCAAATGCAAATGAAGTCAAATCGCCAAAAATTGAGAGAGGTTATTGTAGACCTTAGAAGCACAATCCTATAGCCCCTAATGGCTTTTCTATACCTCTCATGAGTTTTGAGATGCGAGCCCTAGAAGATCACTGCCCAATCGTGCTTAGTGCACCTTGGGGTCACTTGGGCCAAGCGTGGTCGCGAGCATTTCAGTGACTCCATGGGCAGAATGGGGTTGTCACTGGCATTTACCTGGCCAACCAAAGCTAATGGAGTAGATATTTTGATACAATGTCAGATGGTTTGAAAGAGAAGCTACTGAGATGCTTTCAACTAACCCTCACTGCAATTTTTGGCATCGACTGAGATCATCTTTCCAAATGTAAACAAAGTCAAATCACCCAAAATTGAGAGAGGTTATTGTGGACCTTGGAAACATGATCCTGTAGCCACTAATAGTTTGTTGATACCTCTCACGAGGTCTAAGATCCAAGCCCCAAAGATCACTGCCCAATCATGCTTAGTGCACCTTGGGGTCACTTGGGTCGAGCGTGGTCGTGAGCGTTCCGGTGACTCCACGGGTGGAATGGAATTTTCACTAGCATTTACCTGGCCAAATAGATCCAATGGAGTAGATGGTTTGATGCAATGTGAGATGGTTTGAACTAACCCTCACTGCAAGTTTTGGCATCAACTGAGATCATCTTGCCAAATGCAAATGAAGTTGAATCGCCCAAAATTGAGAGAGGTTATTGTAGACCTTGGAAACAAGATCTTGTAGCCCCTAACAGTTTGTTGATACCTTTGTGATATTTTCAATGTTGGATGTGTCTCACAAAAAATTTTATATAACATTGTTTGACTTACCTCCACATAATGTTTAGGATGTGGAGTGCGGTGTCAATTGCCAACTCTCAACTTCAAGACATCCTTCACATTTGGTAAAACTCTTGAGTTAGCATCCCAAAATTGTTGAATTTAATCCTTGACAACATCTGTTAGCTTCTTATCAAAACATGTAAGTCTCCCACCATAAGCCCATGTATCAATTTGAAGCGGATCATCAAGTCTTTCTCTCCTTGCAAGTTCTCTACCCAAATTTTTACAGTCTATATTGAAGTCAACACAAGTTTGTCTCATCAAATGAGCCTTTCTCAACTAATGACTTACTAAGGAGGTTGTAATAACCCTCTAAGAAACTCTCTTGTTTTTTTCTCTGCTAGTCTTCCCAATGCTATTGAGAGCATTGAAAATATTCTTCACAACAATGGCATTTCTCTCCATTTTCTTGTTCACACAAATCTTCAATTTCACAAGCACAGGTCTCATCTTTTGCATCTTTAACAACTGCAAAAAAATTTGACATTGCTCAACCAATGTCTTGTTTCCAAAAAATTGATCATAAAGTCTTGAAGCCCACAACCTAACTATTCTATGTGACCTCTTTCCTTCCCAATTATTCATAATGTTCTCCTCAATTTCAATTAACCATTTAGGTGTTCTTGAAAGCCCCAAATTTGAAGATTGATTATCTTTATTGCAAGGGACATCATTTTGCATATAATTTGGAGATGTGTAACGTTCATGTGGTTCTTGTGCAACATTTTCATTCCCCAAGTCTACATTTTCAATCTCCATCTGTACATTTTCATCTTCATTCCATTCATTGTCATTCCCCAAATCTATGTTTTCATTCCTCGAGTCTACATTTTCATCTTCACTCCATCCATTGTTATTCACAAAATTAATTTCCATATTATTTTCAAATTCAATATCCTCTTCACTTACAACTACATTTACGGGGTCACCTTGATTAATGTTTAACATACCTTCTCTCCTTCTTCGATGATTTTCCCTATCTTTTTTCCTATATGCTTGAATTTCTTCATTCATCACCTTCCTCTTCCATTTAGCCTTTCAACGATTGCTACTTCCCATGGTGAGACCAAAAGTTGACAAAACAAAAAAATGGGCCCCAAATCACTTTTTTTTTCCTGCACCTCATGAACAATTATGAAATCCCGTGCTTGTCTAGTCTATGAGGATAGGGAATATTTTGGTCAAATATGACCAGTCCCAAATTAGGTACCTAATTCCAAATTGGGTACCTGATATTTCCAGGAAGATGAAAAAAGGGTTGGAGAAAATGAAAAAATTGAAATTTTACATATAAAATGGGGTATATAATATATAAAATGTATATTATATATATACTAATGTATATAATATATATATATAAGAGGCATATGATATATATATAATGTATTATATATGCTAATGTATTATAATATACTAATGTATTATATGTACTAATGTATATAATATATATAATATATTATATATATACTAATGCATATTATATATACTAATGTATATAATATGTATATAATACATATTATATATATATAATGTATTTGATAAGGTGTACTAGGACCCCTTCTAATTTCTACAGTCTGACTATATTGAATAAGTAGATGTCATCATCTATCATAGAAACTAGTACTAGGACCCTAGGAAGTCCCCTAGGAATTCCCCATGACTCCTAGGAAGTCCCAATGACCCCTTTTGACACATTTGAATGCTCAAGTCTATCCAAAGGTGTTGTAGGACCCCTTAGGACACACTTGAACATTCCAATGTGTCAAAAGGGGTCATGGGGACTTCCTAAGGGTCCTAATGGGCGATAAGGCCTATTAGGACCCCTAGGAAGTCCCCATGACCCCTTTTGAAACATTTGAATGCTCAAATGTGTCTGAAGGGACTGTAGGACCCTATAGGACACACTTGAGTGTTCCAATGTGTCCATAGGGGTCACGGGGACTTCCTATAGGTCCTAACATGTAATAAGGCATACTACAACCCCTAAGCAGTCCCCATGACCCCTTTTGACACATTTGAATGCTCAAGTGTGTCCAAAGTGGTCGTAGGACCCCTTAGGATACACTTGAACATTTCAATGTGTCCATAGGGGTCACAAGGACTTCCTACAAGTCCTAACATGTGATAAGGTGTACTAGGACCTCTAGGAAGTCCCCATGACCCTTTTTGACACATTTGAACACTCAAGTGTGTTTGAAGGTGTTGTAGGACCCCTTAGGCCACACTTGAGCATTCCAATATGTCAAAAGGGGTCACAGGACTTCCTAGGGGTCCTAACACACCATAAGGCCTATTAGGACACCTAGCAAGTCCTCATGACCCCCTTTGACACATTTGAATGATCAAGTATGTTCGAAGTGGTCATAGGACCCATAAGGACACACTTGAGCATTCCAGTGTGTCCACGGGGGATATAGGGACTTCCTAGGGGTCCTAACACATGATAAGGCATACTAGGATCCCTAAGAAGTCCTCACGACCCCTTTTGACACATTTGAATACTAAAGTGTGTCCGAAGGCATCATAGGACACCTTAGGAAACACTTGAGCATTCCAATGTGTCAAAAGGAGTCACAGGGACTTCCTAGGGGTCCTAATGCATGATAAGGCATATTAGGACCCCTAGGAAGTCCCCATGACCCCTTTTGACACATTTGAATGCTCAAGTGTGTCCAAAGTGGTCATAGGACCCTCTAGGACACACTTGAGCATTCCAATGTGTCCACAGGGGTCACGGGGACTTCCTAGGGGTCCTAACATGTGATAAGGAGTACTAGGACCCCTAAGAAGTCCTCATGACCCCTTTTGACACATTTTAATACTCAAGTGTGTTCATAGATGTCATAGCACACCTTAGCAAACACTTGAGTGTTCCAATATGTCAAAAGAGGTCACAAGGACTTCCTAGGGGTCCTAACATGTGATAAGGCCTATTAGGAACCCTAGGAAGTCCCCATGACCTCTTTTGACACATTTGAATCCTCAAGTGTGTTCAAAGGGGTTGTAGCAACCCTTAGGACACACTTGAGCATTCCAATGTGTCCACAAGGGTCATGGGGACTTCCTAGGGGTCTTAACACATGAAAAGGCATTCTAGGATCCCTAGGAAGTCCCAATGACCCCTTTTGACACATTTGAATGCTCAAGTGTGTTTGAAGTTATTGTAGGCCCCCTTAGAACTCACTTGAGAATTCCAATGTGTCCATAGGGGTCATGAGGACTTCCTATAGGTCCTAACATGTGATAATGTGTATTGGGACCCCTAGGAAGTCCTCATGACCCCTTTTGAGAAATTTGAATGCTCAAGTGTGTTTGAAGGCATCATAGGGTGCCATAGGACACACTTGAGTATTCTAATGTGTCAAAAGGGGCATAAGGACTTACTAGGGGTCATAATGTGTGATAAGGCCTATTAGGACCCCTAGGAAGTCCCCATGACCCCTTTTGACACATTTGAATGCTCAAGTGTGTCCAAAGTTATCATAGGACCCCTCGAGACACACTTGAGCATTCCAATGTGTCCATAGGGGTCATGGGGACTTCCTATGGGTCCTAATAGGCCTTACGGGGGATACAGGGACTTCCTAGGGGTCCTAACACATGATAAGGCATACTAGGATCCCTAAGAAGTCCTCACGACCCCTTTTGACACATTTGAATACTAAAGTGTGTCCAAAGGCATCATAGGACACCTTAAGAAACACTTGAGCATTCCAATGTGTCAAAAGGAGTCACAGGGACTTCCTAGGGGTCCTAATGCATGATAAGGCATATTAGGACCCCTAGGAAGTCCCCGTGACCCCTTTTGACACATTTGAATGCTCAAGTGTGTCCAAAGAGGTCGTAGGACCCCTTAGGACACACTTCAACATTCCAATGTGTCCACAAGGGTCACAGGGACTTCCTAGGGGCACTAACCAGTGATGAGGCATACTGGGACCCCTAGGAAGTCCTTGTGACCCCTTTTGACACATTTCAATACCTAAGTGTGTCTGAAGGTATTGTAGGACCCCTTAGGGCACACTTGAATGTTCTAATGTGTCAAAAGGGGTCACGGGGACTTCCTAGGGGTCCTAACACATGATAAGGCCTATTAGGACCCCTAGGAAGTCCCCATGACCCCTTTTGACACATTTGAATGATCAAGTGTGTCCCAAAGGGCTGTAGAACCCCTTAGGACACACTTGAGAATTTCAATGTGTCCACAAGGGTCACGAGAACTTCCTAGGGGTCCTAACACATGATAAGGTGTACTAGGACCCCTAGGAAGTCCTCATGACCCCTTTTGACACATTTGAATCCTCAAGTGTGTCTAAAGGTGTCATTGGACCCCTTAGGACACACTTGAGCCTTCCAATGTTTCAAAAAGGGTTAGAGGGAGTTCCTAAGGGTCCTAACACATCATAAGGCCTATTAGGACCCCTAGGAAGTTCCCCTTACCCTTTTTGACACATTTGAATGCTCAAGTGTGTCCAAAGGGGCTATAGGACCCCTTAGGACACACTTGAGCATTCCAATGTGTCCACAGGGGTCATAGGGACTTCCTAGGGGTCTCAACTCATGTAAGGTGTACTACAACCCCTAGGAAGTCCCCATGACTCCTTTTAACACATTTGAATGCTCAAGTGTGTCCTAAGTGGTCGTAGGACCCCTTAGGACACACTTGAGCATTCCAATGTGTCCACATGGGTAACGGGGACTTTGTAGGGGTCTGAACATGTGATACGGCAAAATAGGACCCCTAGGAAGTCCTCATAACCCCTTTTGACACATTTGAATCCTCAAATGTGTTCTAAGATGTCATACAACCCCTTAGGATACACTTGAGCATTCCAATGTGTCAAAAGGGGTCATGAGGACTTCCTATGGGTCCTAACATGCGATAAGGCCTGATAGGACCCCTAGGAATTCCCCATGATGCCTTTTGACACATTTGAATGCTCAAGTGTGTCCAAAGGGGCTGTAGGACCCCTTAGGAAACACTTGAGTGTTCCAATATGTCAACAGGGGTCATGGGGACTTCTTAGGGTTCCTAATATGTGATAAGGCATACTAGGACCCCTAGGAAGTCCCCATGACCCCTTTTGACAAATTTAAATGCTCAAGTGTGTCCGAAGGGGCCCTAGGAACCCTTAAGACACACTTGAGTGTTCCAATGTGTCCACAGGGATCATGGGGACTTCCTAGGGGTCCTAACATGTGATAACGCATACTAGCACCCCTAGGAAGTCCTCATGGACATGTTTGAATGCTCAAGTATGTCTGAAGGTGTCGTAGGACCCCTTAGGACACACTTGAGCATTCCAATGTGTCAAAAGGGGTCACAAAGACTTCCTAGGGGTCCTAACACATGATAACACCTATTAGGACACCTAAGAAGTCCACATGACCCCTTTTGACACATTCAAATGCTCAAGTGTGTCCGAAGGGGTTGTAGGACCCTTTATGACACAATTAAGAATTCCAATGTGTCCATAGGGGTCATGGGGACTTCCTAGGGGTCCTAACATGTGATAAGGTGTACTAGGACTACTAGGAAGTTGTCATGACCCCTTTTGACACATTTGAACACTCAAGTGTTTACAAAAGCATCGTAGGACCCCTTAGGACACACTTGAGCATTACAATATGTCAAAAGAGATCACAAAGACTTCCTAGAGGTCCTAACACATGATAAGGCCTATTAGAACCCCTAGGAAGTCCCCATGACCCCTTTTGAAACATTTGAATGCTCAAGTGTGACTAAAGGGGTCATAGGACCCCTTAGGACACACTAGAGTATTCTAATATTTCTACAGGGGTCATGAGGACTTCCTAGGGGTCCTAACATGTGATAAGGTATACTAGGACCCCTAGGAATTCCCCATGACCCCTTTTGACACATTTAAATGCTCAAGTGTGTTCGAAGGAATCATAGGACCCCTTAGGACACACTTGAACATTCCAATGTGTCAAAAGGGGTCACAGGGAATTCCTAGGGGTCCTAACACATGATAAGGCCTACTAGGAGCCCTAGGAATTCCCCATGACCCCTTTTGAAAAATTTAAATGCTCAAGTATTTCTGAAGTGATCATAGGACCCATCAGGACACACTTGAGTGTTCTAATGTATCCATAGGGGTCATGGAGACTTCCTAGGGGTCCTAAAGCATGATAAGGTGTACTAGGACCCCTAGGAAGTCCTCATGACCCCTTTTAACACATTTGAATGCTCAAGTGTGTCTGAAGGCATCGTAGGACCCCTTAAGACACACTTGAGCATTCCAATGTGTCAAAAGGTGTCATGGGGACTTCTTAGGGGTCTTGATGCATGATAAGGCCTATTAGGACCCCTAGGAAGTCCCCATGACCCCTTTTCACACATTTCAATGCACAAGTGTGTCCGAAGGGGCCGTAGGACCCCTTAGGACACACTTGAGCTTTCCAATGTGTCTAGAGGGGTCATGGGGACTTCCTAGGGGTCCTAATGCATGATAAGGCATACTAGGACCCCTAGGAAGTCCTCATGACCCCTTTTGAAACATTTGAATGCTCAAGTGTGTCCAAAGGTGTCCTAGGACCCCTTAGGACACACTTGAGCATTCCAATATGTCAAAAGGGGTCATAAGGACTTCTTAGGGGTCCTAACACATGATAAGGCCTATTAGGACCCCTAGGAAGTCCTCATCACCCCTTTTGACACATTTGAATGTTCAAGTGTCTGAAGGGGCCGTAGGACCCCTCATGACAAACTTGAGGGTTCCAATGTGTCCATAGGGGTCACAGGGACTTCCTAGGTGTCATAACATGTGACAATGCATACTAGGACCCCTACGAAGTCCCCATGACCCCTTTTAAAACATTTGAATTCCCAAGTGTGTCTGAAGGTGTCATAGGACCCCTTAGGACACACTTGAGCTTTCCATTATGTCAAAAGGGGTCATGGGACTTCCTAGGGGTCCTAACGCATGATAAGGCCTACTAGGACCCCTAGGAAGTCCCCATGAACCCTTTTGACACATTCTAATACTCAAATGTGTCTAAAGGGGCCATAGGACCCCTTAGAAGACACTTGAGCATTCCAATGTGTCAAAAGGGGTAACGGGGAATTCCTAGGGGTCCTAACTCATGATAATGTGTACTAGGACCACTAGGAAGTCCCCATGACCCCTTTTGACACATTTGATTACTCAAGTGTGTTTGAAGTGGTCGTAGGACCCTTTAGAAAACACTTTCTCATTCTAATGTGTCCACAAGGGTCACAAGGACTTCCTAGGGGTCCTAACACATGATAAGGAGTACTAGGACCCCTAGGAAGTCCTCATTACCCCTTTTGACACATTTGAATGTTCACGTGTGTCCATAGGTGTCGTAGGACCCCTTAGAAAATACTTGAGCATTCTAATGTGTCAAAAGGGGTCACGGGATCTTCCTAGGCGTCCTAACAAGTGATAAGGCCTATTAGGACCCCTATGAAGTCCCCATGACCCCTTTTGACACATTTGAATGCTCAAGTGTGTTCAAAGGGGATGTTGGACCCCTTAGGATACACTTGAGCATTCCAATGTGTCCACAGGGATCACAGGGACTTCTTAGGTGTCGTAACGCATGATAAGGCATACTAGGACCCCTAGGAAGTCCTAATGACCCCTTTTGACAAATTTGAATGCTCGAGTGTGTCTGAAGTTGTCGTAGGACCCCTTAGAACTCACTTGAAAATTCCAATGTGTCCATAGGGGTCACGGGGACTTCCTAGGGGTCCTAACACATGGTAAGGCATTCTTGGACCCCTAAGAAGTCCTGATGACCTCTCTTGACACATTTGAATGCTCAAGTGTGTCCAAAGGCATCGTAGGACCCCTTAGGACACACTTGAGCATTCTAGTCTATTAAAAGGGGTCACAAGGACTTCCTTGGGGTCTTAACATGTGATAAGGCCTATTAGGACCCCTAGGAAGTCCCCATGACCCCTTTTGACACAGTTGAATGCTCAAGTGTGTTTGAAGTGATCATAGGACCCCTTAGGATACACTTGAGTGTTCCAATGTGTCCACAGGGGTCACGAAGACTTCTTAGGGATCCTAACATGTGAGAAGGTGTACTAGGACCCCTAAGAAGTCCCCGTGACCCATTTTGACATATTTGAATGCTCAAGTGTGTCTAAAGTCATCGTAGGACCCCTTAGGACACACTTGAATGTTCCAATGTGTCCACAAGGGTCACGAGGACTTCCTAGGGGCACTAACTTGTGATAAGGCATACTAGGAACCTTAGGAAGTCCTCATGACCCCTTTTGACACATTTCAATGCTCAAGTGTGTCCAAAGGTGTTGTAGGACCCCTTAAGACACACTTTAGTGTTCTAATGTGTCAAAAGGGGTCACGGGGAATTCCTAGGTGTCCTAACATGAGATAAGGCCTATTAGGACCCCTAAGAATTCCTGATCACCCTTTTTGACACATTTGAATGCTCAAGTGTTTCCCAAGGGGTCGTAGGACCCCTTAGTACACATTTGAGAATTCCAATGTGTCCACAGGGGTCATGGGAACTTCCTATGGGTCCTAACATGTGATAAGACATACTAGGACCCCTAGGAAGTCTTCATGAACCCTTTTGACACATTTGAATGCTCAAGTGTGTCTAAAGGTGTCGTTGGACCCATTAAGACACACTTGAGCATTCCAATTTGTCAAAAGGGGTCAGAGGGAGTTCCTGGGGGTCCTAACACGTGATAAGGACTATTAGGACCCCTAGAAAGTCTCCATGACCCCTTTGGACACATTTAAATGCTCAAGTGTGTCTGAAGGGGCCATAGGACCCCTTAGGAAACACTTGAGCATTCCAATGTGTCCATAGGGGTCACAGGGACTTCCTAGGGGTCCTAACATGTGATAAGGCATACTAGGACCCCTAGGAAGTCCCCGTGATTCCTCTTGACACATTTGAATGCTCAAATGTGTCTGAAGTGTTCGTAGGACCCCTTGGGACACACTTGAGTGTTCCAATGTGTTCATAGGGGTCACGGGGACTTCCTAGGGGTCTGAACATGTGATACAGTGTACTAGGAACCCTAGGAAGTCCCCATGACACCTTTTGACACATTTAAATTCTCAAGTGTTTCTGAAGTGGTTGTAGGACCCATTAGGACACACTTGAATGTTCCAATGTTTCCATAGGGGTCATGGGGACTTTCAAGGGGTCCTAACATGTGATAAGGCATACTACGACCCCTAGGAAGTCCTCATGACCCCTTTTGACACATTTGAATGCTCAAGTATCTTTGAAGGCATCGTAGGACCCCTTAAGACACACTTGAGCATTCCAATGTGTGAAAAAGGGTCACAGGGACTTTGTAGTGGTCCTGACAAGTGTTAAGGACTATTAGGACCCTTAGGAAGTCCCCATGCCTCCTTTTGACACATTTTAGTGCTCAAGTGTGTTCGGAGGGGCCATAGGACCCCTTAGGACACACTTGAGCATTCCAATGTCCACATAGGGGTCACAAGGACTTCCTAGGGGTCCTAACACATGATGAGGCATACTAGGACCCCTAGGAAGTCCTCATGACCCTTTTTGGCACATTTGAATGCTCAAGTGTGTTCGAAGGTGTTTTAGGACCCTTTAGGACACACTTGAGCATTCCAAAGTGTCAACAGGGGTCACAGGGACTTCCTAGGGGTCCTAACACTTGATAAGGCCTATTAGGACCCCTAGGAAGTCCCCATGACCCCTTTTGACACATTTGAGCATTCCAATGTGTCCACAGGGGTCATGAGGACTTCCTAGGGGTCCTAACATGTGATAAGGTGTACTAGGACCCCTAGAAAGTCCATATGACCCCTTTTGACACATTTGAATGCTTAAGTGTCTCTGAAGGCATCGTAAGACCCCTTAGGACACACTTGAGTGTTTCAATGTTTCAAAAGGGGTCACGGGACTTCCTAGGGGTCCTAACACATGATAAGGCCTATTAAGACCCCTAGGAATTCTCTATGATCCCTTTTGAAACATTTGAATTCTCAAGTGTGTCCAAAGGGGCCATAGGACCCCTTAGGACACACTTGAGCATTCCAATGTGTCAAAAGGGGTCACGGGGACTTCCTAGGGGTCCTAACATGTGATAGGGAATACTAGGACCGTTAGGAAGTCCCCATGACCCCTTTTGACACATTTTAGTGCTCAAGTGTGTTCAGAGGGGCCATAGGACCCCTTGGAACACACTTGAGTGCTCCAATGTGTCCATAGGGGTCACGGGGACTTCCTAGGGGTCCTAATGCATGATAAGGTGTACTAGAACCCCTCAAAAGTCCTCATGAGCCCTTTTGGCACATTTGAAACCTCAATTGTGTCCCAAGGTGTTGTAGGACCCCTTAAGACACACTTGAGCATTCCAATGTGTCAAAAGGGTTCATAGGGACTTCCTAGGGGTCCTAACGTGTGATAAGGCCTATTAGGACCCATAGGAAGTCCCCATGACCCCTTTTGACACATTTGAATGCTCAAGTGTGTCTAAAGGGGCCATAGGACCCTTTTGGACACACTTGAGCATTCCAATGTGTCCACAAGGGTCAAGGAGACTTCCTAGGGGTCCTAACATGTAATAAGGCGTAATAGGACCCCTAAGAATCCCATATGACCCCTTTTGACACATTTGAAATTCTTAAGTGTGTTCGAAGGAATTGTAGGACCCCTTAGGAAACACTTGAGCATTCTAATGTTTCAAAAGAGGTCACGAGACTTCCTAGGGATCCTAATGCATGATAAGGCCTATTAGGACCCCTAGGAAGTCCCCATGACCCCTTTTAAAACATTTGAATGCTCAAGTGTGTCCAAAGGGGTTGTAGGACCCCTTAGGACACACTTGAGCATTCTAATGTGTCAAAAGGGGTCATGAGGACTTCTTAGGGGTCCTAACATGTGATAAGGTGTACTAGAACCCCTAGGAAGTCCCCATGACCCCTTTTGACACATTTGAATGCTCAAGTGTCTCTAAAGTGGTTGTAGGACCCCTTAGGAGACACTTGAGCATTCTAATGTGTCCATAAGGGTCACAGGGACTTTCTACAGGTCTTAACACATGATAAGGTGTACTATGACCCCTAGGAAGTCCTCACGACCCCTTTTGACATATTTGAATGCTCAAGTGTGTCTGAATGTGTCCTAGGACCCTTAGGACACACTTGAGCATTCCAATTTGTCAAAAGGGGTCACAGGGACTTCCTAGGTGTCCTAACATGTGATAAGGCCTATTAGGACCCCTACAAAGTCCCCATGACCCCTTTTAACACATTTGAATGCTCAAGTGTGTCTAAAGTGGTTGTAGGACCCCTTAGGACACACTTGAGCATTCCAATGTGTCCATAGGGGTCACGGGGACCTCCTAGGGGCTAAAACATGTGATAAGGAGTACTGGGACCCCTAGGAAGTCCTCATGACCCCTTTTGACAAATTTTAATCCTCAAGTGTGTCTGAAGGCATCGTAGGACCCATCAGGACACACTTGAGTATTCCAATTTGTCAAAAGGGGTCACGGGAACTTCCTAGGGGTCCTAACCTATGATAAGGCCTATTAGGACCCCTACAAAGTCCCTATGACCCTTTTTGACACATTTGAATGCTCAAGTGTGTCTGAAGGTGCCGTAGGACCCCTTATGACACATTGGCCATAGGGGCCAATGTGTCCATAGGGGTCACGAGGACTTCTTAGGGGTCCTAACACATGATAAGGCATACTAGGACCCCTAGGAATTCCTCATGACCCCTTTTGACACATTTAAACACTTAAGTGTGTCCAAAGATGTTGTAGGACCCCTTAGGACACACTTGAGCATTCCAATGTGTCAAAAGGGGTCACAGGGACTTCCTAGGAGTCCTAATGCTCAATAAGGCCTATTAGGACCCCTAGGAAGTCCTCATGACCCCTTTTTACATATTTGAATGCTCACGTGTTTCCTAAGGGGTCGTAGCACCCCTTAGGGCACACTTGAGCATTCCAATGTGTCCAGAGGGGTCACAAGGACTTCCTAGGGTTCCTAACGCATGCTAAGGTGTACTAGGACCCCTAGGAAGTCATATTATTTTCATGCATTACTTCATTAATGTCTACTCTGGGAGGAAGATTATAATTTCCATATTTCCATAATCCTTGAAAAAAATTTGTCATTATCACTCTCCACCTCCGCTCTCTCAATTTAGTTCTCTCCCTCTCCGCTACACTCAGCTTAGCCATCCTTACCTGCTCTTTAATAGAGATTCTCCAAAATTTATATACAAAGGCATCCTATAGGAAAAAAATGAAAAGTTTCCTAGAGAATATCCACAATTCATATACAAAAGCATCATACAGGAAAAATGACAAAAAATTAATACCTAAAAGGTAAAATTTATCATGAATGCCGCCAATACCAAGGTCATACCCACTATCAAATCCTTGCCTATGATGTGCAAAATGAGCAAAGCAAGTGAAATGAAAGGGAAGTATGGATCAAATAGCGAAGGTGCATCAAATCGGATCAATATCATAATATATTCAGAAAATACTGTTACAAAAAAAATATTTGTATAAATTAATGGGAAAGAGTGGGAAGAGCTTCTTGGACCCATGATAGAAACTATTAAGGAATTGCATGATATATTAGTCAACGGTGCAAGGAATATTATTGATGAACATGGGATTGTAGCTACATCTATTCAATATACAAAGGAAGATATTAAAAATCTTCTTAATAGAGAGATTAATGTGAGAGAAAAGGACATTTCAAAAGAAAATGGTTATCTTGGTGCCATCCAAGGTATGCCAATCACTCAGGATGAAGAGACAAAGTCCACAGTTAATGGGAAAGAATTGGAAGAGCTTCTTGGACCCATGATAGAAGTTATAGACAAGGAGGAAGAGCTAGGAAGGGGAAAATGACAAAGGAAAGAAGTAAGATATGCATGTATGAGCCTATGTCAGATGATGATGATGAGTACTCACCATCTGCTAGTATCTCAAGTAACAAGTGTTGTGGAATTATCCACAAAGCAATGTGAAATGAAGCCACAAATTATTTTAGCAGGAAAAGAATTTGGTCATGCACTTCATTCTAGCACCACAAATATTTCTATTAGAAATGCCTATCCGTCAATGACCTTGCATTTATGAGACTTGGGAAACTAGGTTACTCATGTTGGGCATTATCCCTCAAATGTAAGTTCACTGCCACCTTTGGCAAGGCATTCTTACTCCTCATTTTACAAAAAAGGGCATCCATCTATGGTCCAAGGTTTTAATTCAGCTAACAAGTGGAGAGCTTCTCAAGGTACTGATCTCTTTCATAGAGAAGTTCCTGATTCATCTCAAGGTTCTTGTTTAGGTGACCAACACCTTGGAGGTCCACAAATAGACCCATTGATTTCCCAAATTGGTGAAAGGGTAGATGCAATTTTGGAAAGGGTCTCCCAATTGAAGAGAAATGGAAATTCTAGTGAGCATAAATTTATTGCAGATCCAATGGGTGTATCTCCTCCACTGACAAACATAACTGCTTCTAGAGACTTGAGTTTAAATGGAGACTGTCTATTCCCAAACATGCCCCAATCAAGAAGATGAACCAGATGTTGCTTCAGTAAAGAAGATAGTGGTTTATTAAAGCATCTACATTATTTGAAGTCAAGCCTCAAATTGGTTTAGCACGAAAAGAATTTGGTCATGCACTTCATTCTAGCACCACAAATATTTCTATTAGAAATTCCTATTCGTCAATGGCCTTGTGTTTACGGGACTTGGGAAACCAGGTTACTCATGTTAGGCATTATTGCTCAAATGTAAGTTCATTGCCACCTTTGGCAAGGTAGTCTCACTCCTCATTTTACAACAAAGGGAAACCATCTATGGTCCAAGGTTTTAATTCAACTAACAAGTGGAGAGCTTCTCAAGGTACTGATCTCTTTCATAGAGAAGTTCCTGATTCATCTCAAGGTTCTTGTTTAGGTGACCAACACCTTGGAGGTCCACAAATAGACCCATTGATTTCCCAAATTCGTAAAAGGGTAGATGCAATTTTGGAAAGAGTATCCCAATTGAAGAGAAATGGAAATTCCAGTGAGCATAAATTTATTACAGATCCAATGGGTGTATCTCCTCCACTGACAAAGATAACTACTTCTAGAGACTTGAGTTTAAATGGAGACTGTCTACTCCCAAACATGCCCCAGTCGAGAAGATGAACTAGATGTTGCTTGAATAAAGAAGATAGTGGTTTATTAAAGCATCTGCATTATCCCACTTGCTATCAGTTACTACTTTTTGAGCGGCTTGCCAGCTACTTCTATGCAAGATTTCTATAATATATAATGTCCTGATGCAAGTACATGATAGTTTTTGTAAACATTTTCTGTTGTAAAGGGTTAGTGAGCAATATCAAAGAAAAGGTTCTTGCATGTATTATTTAGACACATATCAATTAGGAAACCATTTTTCTCCCATTACATGGTAGAAATGCCTAGATTCACTTTGTGGGTATCAATAGGTAGCAAGATGAGGGAAGAAATATTTGAGAAGAGGAAGTACAAATGTTACTATCCAAAACCATTTGGAGAGTAATATTCTTCTCCTAATTGTAATAAGAAACTCAAAATGTAGAAGATAAGAAATAGCTAGGGCATTTATTTCCTATGACCTATGTCAATTTCATTTCAATTCCTATTGATGATATTCTCAATGTGTAAAAATAAACTGATGTGTTATTTTAAAATGGTGTTGACTAAAATTTATGAACATATCTCATATATCCATTTTTTCTAGAATTTGAAATAGAACCAGTGGTAATATAATCAAATTTGTGAATTTCACATCCAATCATTGGATGTTAATCAAAATTACAACACAATAATATTTTTGAACCGATAAACAATCTTAGTCTTACTTCAAACCTACTCCCATGTATGTGGGGTCTTGGAGGTATCTACTGAGCAATGTGTGGATCTGTAATGTCCCTATCCAGGACCTTACTCACTTTTCTTAAAAATCCTAATTAGAATTTGGATTTCTAATGCCTACTGTGATATTATTTAAGTTTGCCTTGCTCCTTACTGATTAATATTGTAATGAATTGGTTATCCTTCCCCTTCTCTCTCTCTCTCCTACTCTCTCCCCTTACCCTTCTCTCTCTCTCCTACTATGTCCCCTTCACATTCCTCTCTCTCTTTCCTTCCCCTTCTCTCTCTCTCCTACTCTCCTCCCTTCCCCTTCCCCTTCTCTCTATCTCTCCTACTCTCTCCCCTTCCCCTTCTCTCTCTCTCTCTCTCTCTCTCTCTCTCTCTCTCTCTCTCTCTCTCTCTCTCTCTCTCCCCTTCCCCTTTCTCTCTCTCTCTCTCTCTCTCTCACCTTCTCACTCTCTCTCTTCCTCTCTCAGCCCCCGCCACCTTCTCACTCTCTCTCTTCCTCAATGGCCGCCCATGAATTTTTTAAATGGCTGATTGATTTCCTTTACTTCTTTCAATGGTCATCCATGATTTTTTTGCAATCTTCCAACCTTTTGTACATAGTTGTAAAATACATATTAATATATATTAAATAATAATATTTAATGTCAAATGTATATTATATAATATTTAATATATAATTGATATTATATAATATTTAATATATATATTATATAATCTAATATATATCTAATATATAGTATTTGATATATAATATATAATCTAATCTAATATAGGATGGAGAAATGGGAGGGAGAAAGGGGAGGGAAAAGTGAAAAATCAAAATTCTGCTGGCCTTTTCGAGTACCCGAAAATATTAGGTACCCGATTAGGCTTAGTATTGCTTTGTGCACCAAACCTACATGGTCAACTATTGAAATGTCTCAAAAACATGTTTTTCCCCTGTTTCTCTGAGTTCCAGACTTTGACCATGTAGCTGACAACTTTTTTTTCACCTGAATTTGATGAAACAAAAATGGTATCTTAAGGAGATTATCAGCTTTATATCAATATAATTGCTGTCAAATTTTGAATTTGGTAAGTAATTATTAGTTATTTTCTAATTGAGTTACCTCTAAAGTGCTTATTTATATACTGATTGAAAAATGACTATAACTTTCAGACAGTATAACATTTTTTAAATCTGAAAAATGCATCACATTCTATGCTTCACCTACTATAAGGAAAAAAAAATTGAATTTTGTAAAGTTTTGAATGAGTTAAGGTGGTCAGACACGGGAGTTTTTTAATTCTGAAAATGTTGTAGTAAAAAATTCATAATTAATTTTTTTTTTGGAATAAAATTACAAAAAAATATGTGTCACATTTGGGCATGAGTCTACTACTTATATATAAAATATTATAATAAAATATTATCATTTGATTATGATTAAGGTGGTCAGACATACACCTACTTCTTCTTCTTTTTTTCAGAAATTTTTTTACTACTGCATTGAAATCTATACTTTTCACCAATCATACTAACTTTTTTTCAAAAAAGGCCTAGTATTTTAGAAACTAAATTGAATTTTCCATAGATTCTATTCTTACAACTTTTTGATATTAGGTTGATAGCTAGTTGAAATTTTCATGTCAAGTTGACTAACCCTGATTTGCTAATTTTTCATTGCCACTTAAGGGCATAGTTTGGCCCCTCATGATCTTGCACATACCCAGATGCACAAAAACAATAAATTTTCTCAATTCACTTTCAACAACTTGGACTCTATGAATAATTCACACTTCACAGTTTTCACTTGGATGTAGTGGGTTATTTTCACTTTGGGTAAATGTAAAAGTGGGGGTAAAAGTCCTAAAGAAGTGCATTAATTACTAGTTGAAATTATGAGGGTAGTTTAAAATCAAAGTATGGACTCTGAAGAACCCGACATTCACTTCCTCAAGCAAAGAGAGAAATGACGACACTAAAATTTCTTGAAGCCTAGAGTTCTTGGTAGCGAAGAAGAGGACACTCTGGGATCTTAGATTAAAAAAGACAACCAAAAATGACAAGACAAAGATTAAAAAAGAGGGACCCAACATTTTTCCACACAAAATGTAGGGACAGGTATGCAAGGCATAACACCCGGTATCGATGATATTGCATGGTTGATAGCTACTCCAAATTTTATTCAAATTAATAAAAATATCATAATATGAGTAAATGAATTCACTATAAAGGTATGGGGTTACTTTAAATAATTTTAGAATAAGATGAGTGAAAAAGAAATGATATCATCTAAAATTGTTGAAAAATACAAGGACAATATTTATTTCATTGTAGATATAGACACTTGTTTGATGGAAGAAATTGAGACAAGGACCACATGGGTGATGTCTATGGGTTATGAGGTGGATGGAGACATTCTATTTATGGATGTTGATAATTTGTTAGCTCAACCGATAAATCCCAAGACTCCAAGGTTTGGGACATATCAAGAGAAGTCACTTCAAGTGCACAATGATTTGATGCAGCCTATTATTGAAAAGAAGGTAAGAAAGGAAGTTGAGAAATTCATGACTCAAAAAAGTTTTATGAATGATAATATTAATAAATAAAGAGGTAAACATGGTGTAGAGAAAGCTAAAACATCTAGTGCAAAAAATGAAGATGATAATGTGGAAACTATTGGAGCAAATGGTAGTACTTCTATCGATCAAAAAACAATGTTTGCAACCTTTTTGAAGAAGGAAAAATCATCCCCACCTGCAAATAAATCTAAAAATACTATTAAGCCTAAAACTACACTAGTCAAGGAGACACAAAGCACATAAAAAGTGACAAGTAAAATGAAGAAAGAAAAATAAAAAAAGGTTTGAAATTTTTTCTGATAAAGGGAGTGAAGGGAGAAAGTCAAAGAAAGAGAAGAAGGAACTTAAAGAGAAAGGAAAAAAATCCAAGGTGGTAGGTTCCCCCACCACCAAGTCTACTAAGACAGAGTTAGTTTTCAAATGGTTTGTTTCTATTGATGAGATCATAAAAAATGTTAGAAAGTGGGGATTGCTTGTGAAAGTTAACAAGTATTATGATAAGTTTGACAAGGAGGACCAAGAACAAATCAAGGATGTTGTTGTGTACAACATGAATAATTTCAGAAAAATAGTGACGGAGTTACAAGGACACATACCCACTTCCTTATACAATAAAATTGAAGCCAAATGGCATACTTCTATTAGACAGGACAAGGACTTAATTTAGTATATCTTACTACAACTACAACCAGGAATATCTAAAGAGGAAATGAAGAAGGTTATTTCAAAGACAAGAACACTCTTCAAAATAAATAAGATACTAACAAGACTATTATGTGGTGAGTCTCTTGGAGTACAAGATGAAACAAAAGAGATCCTGGTGAAATATTTGGGTATGATTGAAGATACAAAGGATGAAGAACATGAAGAAGAAAAGGAAAAAGAAGAGAGTGATCCAATGGTGACTCAAGCTAATGAGGGATTTAATGTTGATGGTGTGAAGATCACACTTGAGGAAATTGGAGAAGAGATGGATAATACAAGTGATATCCCTGCCATGTAGGTACAGGTTGAGAACATGGATACACAAGATCAACAGAAACCACATGAGCATCAAGATATGCATAAGGAACAAAAAGAAGAATATCTAGTAAACATGAGTACTAGTTAGGCTATGACCGATGGTGCATAGGATAAAGTTCCTATAGATAATTACCTGTAAGAGAAAATAAAAGAAAATGAGGTTACACATGATGTTATGCAAGGAAAATAGGAACAAGAGGAGGAAACTATAGAGAATGAACAAGAACAAGAAAAGGTAACACCTTCCACATACTCCAAGATGAGTATTGATGAAGATGATATGCTGATCAAGGGATAGATGGACTTGAGAACTATGATTCCTAAAGAAATGATCAGCTTTGCAATGGAAATCAAGACTAAGGCCAAGAAGGTTAAGCCAAAGAAACAAGCACAATTAGTTCTAATGGAAAGAGATATACTTTCTGATTTAATGCCAAAAGTTACATATGATGAAAAGGCCACTCCAATGGAGCAATTGACACATTTAGTCACTTCCACTAGTGACAAGATAAAATTTTTGGAGGATGCTACTATTTCTAGAGAAGAAAAGGAATATGTCAAGAAGAGATAAAAAAAGTTAGCACAATCCATTGCTGAAGACAAGAACACTCTCACATTGGCTATGAACCGAGTGAATGAAATACTACTAGAAGGAGGTAAGACTTTAAAGTCCATTTGTGATTTCTCTCACTTCTTGAAGGATATTGAAAATAAAAAGGGTGAAACTCAACATGAGCTGAAATTGTAGTCACAAAGTTTTGATCCTATTCATGGGACAAAAACATATTTTGGAGTTGAATTTGAAAAGATCAACCAAAAATTGAAGATTTATAGGATATAACAAGAAAAAACAATCAAAAACTTGATGGAGTTACAAAGTGTTTTGATTTCCAAAATGGACATCTTACATTAAATTGTGAAGGAAGAAGAATAAACCTTAACACCTCACCATGTATGCACTATTGATGGATTAGAGGAGATTTCATTTTTGATATATGGACATATAATCATCATGGAAAATCTACATAATTCATGGCTTAGTGATTGGAAAATTTTGAAGACTACTTTCAATGAGATATTTAATATAATGTAATAGGTTATGATACTCTATGATTTTGACTAATAAAAAAAAATTATATTTATAAAGTACTCCTCTTTCTCCAAAATATCCTTATAAAGGGGGTAGATTTTGGGAGAAGGATCACCATCATATATGAATGTGTCATCTCTAGAGGGAGTAGAATAAATTCCAACCAGTATATCATCTTATTTTATGAAGTTTTCTTCATGAGGAAGAGAATAATCAATTTCATTATCTAAGGGTTCATCCCAAATAGGAGAATCATCAAGGGGATGAATATTAGTTTATGAATAAAGCACACTTTAGGAGAGAAATAATCATGACTCACTAAAGCTTGATCCCTAAAAGGGAATGGATGGAAAGGTAGGTAAGGTAAAGTATCCTTTTGTTGCACCAAAATGTCTTCATGAGGGAGATACATTTTAGGAGAAGGATCAACATCATCTTTGAAGATCTCAAACTTTGGAGGGAAGTTCATTGAAGAAATGTCAATAGACTCTTCTTCTTCTCAAATGTTCTCATCTATGGGATTGGTTTTGGGATGGATAATAGTGTGACTATGGATAAATTTAATAAATAAAACATCATCATATGAATTAAAGGAAATATCTTGAAATTCTTTAAAGAAACTTGAAATTGAACTCGTAAATGATGGTAACTACTCCATTCATATAATGAAAATGCAGAGACATGAAATAATGCATAAAATGAAATATTTTTTTAGATTAATTTGAAACATGTAATCATGAAAATGAAATGAAAGAATGCAATGGATCTATGAACCAATGTAATGAATGAAAATGAGATCTAAATACATAAAATGTAGAAAAAGTATGATGCAAATATTGATTAATGAAATGCATAAAAATTAGATCTGGACACCAAATCAAAAGTATGTAAGAAGAGCCAGGTTCACAAAAATGTATAATAAAAATGTTGAGAAATGCTAAAATGTAGATCACTCATCAAGATCCTATGGTATACATTAGACTAAAAGACCATCCTTAAATGAATATGACTAGAAAAACCAAGAGATGAAAGGTGCTAATGCAAGATATATGTTCAAGCAGGTATTTGGATTCCTATATAAAATGATGTGATATATAAATGATGCTAAATATGATCTAATAAATTTGATGAAAGGGAAAAGAAGAAAGAACAAGTGCACCTTGAAAGTGAAATAGGAGGAAAGGTGATTGAAGCTAGATTTCATTTTCATTAGAATATCAGAAAGGACTATAACCCTGCATCTGGGAAATGGAGATTTTCTACTGTGAAATTTTAAGTTAAAAAGTGCAGGACTAAGTTAGTTTATTAGGACTATGTCGACAAGTCAAATTAGTCACAAGACTAAGTCAATAATTCAACTTAGTCCTAATTGCTTAGAATATGATAAAATTTTCTAAGGACCTACGAGTGTGTCTATTCTTTCTAGATCTAAATCCAAAACTTCCATTACATATTCCTACCAATAGAAAAGAAGGGAAAAACATAGTGAAAAGTGGTTTCCTTAGTCAAACCCCTTTTTAGGAATCAACATTGAAATTAAATTGAAATTGCATAAGGAAAGATGAAGTGAATACTAGATGTGAAACATAAATCACCTTATCCCTTGATAATGAAATACCTCTTTGGAGGTGATCATAAGTGTTGAGTCAATAGCTTAAACTCCACAAGGAACCAATAGGAAATCATGAAACCAAGACCTTTAATGATGGATGTTTTAGTTTTCCACAATGTTTGATGAAGGGGAAGAAGAAGAATGCTTGAAGATTAGAAGACTTGGATGCTTTATATCTTGTACTTGATTGATGGATCATAATCATCATGGATGAAATGAGGAGGGATCCATTTATATAGAGTTATCAAAGTAAACTAAACTCTAGGTCAACATGATAGATTCCTTGGACTTTAAAATAAGTTGAGACCCATCTTAAAGTGAGGAAATAAAATAATTTTCCATAATAATATTTCTTATAAAAATAAATTAAGAGAGGACACAAAATATTAATTTAAATTAATAAAGGTCTAATGGGATGAAATGATTTATTTAATTGGATGAGAGATCAAGGAGCACTCTTAGAAATATGGGATAGCCTCAAGTTTTGAACCAATTGATTCAATATTAATATTAATTTAAACTAATAAAAGAGGGCCCATATTATTAATATAAATTAATAAAGAAGTATGCATAATATTAATTTAGATATAATTAGTTTGAATTAATTTAAATTAATAAAAGGTCTAATAAGCACTAGAATGACATGAAATCTATATGTGAACCCATACATACTAAAATAGAGCTAAAAATGAGTTGCCTAATAAGAGTGAGCTTACTTATTAGGATGATACATAAATAATAAATGGTAAAAAGTAACTACTAAACACAATAATTTGTAACATAAATATTTCATGAAAAGAAAATAGGTATGTCTTTGAATTGATGTTTTGCATCATACTTAGAGATCTATCATCAAGGAGATGAATGTGAAGATTTATATTATTAACATAAGTTTGAAGAGAGGTAGAGATGAGGAAATGTTGGGAAAAACATGAGAAGAATGCTTGAAGAAAAAGCAAGAAAATAATGTAAATTAGTGAACATACATATGGATAAAACTTAAAAGAAAGCATACATAAATTCAATAAAAATATTTATACATGAATAAATATGATTATGCATATTTTTAGTATGTATATACAAGATAGACACATGAATGGAAAAGGGAAGATTCACACATGTACATATAAGAAACTATAAATGTTGTGAAGCACAAAATAGGTGAATCTTATGACACAAAGTGAATTGGCACCAATATAATATCACTACCAAAGAGCCTATAATATAATTCTTTAAATATTTCTTGAGATAAAAATAATAAATTTATTATATTCAATTCTTTTCTTGAGTGATTTCAGCTATTCTTCTTGTTTATGCTTTAATTTATACTATCCTTATTTGTCAATCTATACCTTCATACAACTAAGCATATTTTCTTTTCACTTCACATTGTATCTCCCCTCCTTCACCCACACACTCCTTATTTGTTTCCATGTTCATGTGCTAATATTATTTCTTTTACTCATGTTTCTTTTGATCCCACAAAATCTTTTTCTTATGTAGGGTATTGGTTCTCCTTAATTCAACAAGAACCCCACTTTATCTTCCCCTTCTAATTCCATAGATTCCTTCTTCAATTTCACATGCAGCTCTATCGTCAACACAACTTTTTCTTACTTGTCATGTTCCTTTTCCCTAAGACCTTTGTGGTGTTCTAAGACCATATCTACTATATTCCTCAACTTACCTACATCTACCCTCTAGCTACTCCTCATGCACTATTACCATTTGTTTTCATGCATATTTTATCCAAGAAAGCTCCATCTCATGCATTTTGGTCTTCCACCAATATGTTTGTTAGAAAAAAAAAATATTTTATATTATTTTTTCTTCTCCAAGATGTGTTATCTTCTTACTTTCCAATGCCTAATAGTTCATTTATATCTCTCGAAGGTCACATTACTATCACAATTGTCTTCTTAATGGCCCAGCACCTCATCTTTCATTAGGACTTCCTCAATATTAAGGTAATCATTAGTAGCCTTGGAAATATTAACAATAATTTTCCCTCAATTGAATCCCTAAACACTATCTTACCTTTCTTATGCTATTTCAATTTATTACCTTTTGCAAGATTTAGATGATTCTCCCAAATCGAGACCAAGTTTCTTATGTGGTTTAATATCAACTGAGATAGAGGTGTAAGAGGCTAAAACATACTCAACATCCTCATGGAACTAGGTAACAAAGGTGACATAATCTGCATCATTGTCATTTATGTTATATCCTTGAGATTAGGAGAGTTTGGAGGAAAAAATCCCCTTCTTTGGATTCTTTCTATTTTTGAAATGAAAGCAAGCATCCTCATTAGAAGGTGTATCCTCAAGATTAAATCCTAAGGTTGATGCTACTTTACATACAATTTTGGTAGAGAGGCTTGTGTACATCACAATCACTAGATCTGATATTATGTGTGATGCAAGCCTCATATCTTGGTTCATGTAGAATTCAAATAGGTCTCATTGGCAAGCTTCTAAAAGAATCTTGATCTAGATGGTTACACAAATTATAATTTCATTGGTTTAGTGGATGATAGAAAACCTGCATCTAGTTGTATGTGTTAACCTACAACTGATTGAATATCTTGATGATGATTCAAGAGGTCACTGAGTTGTTAAACTGATATGTAAGATGATTAAATCAGTCAATATGTTGTCATTGATGTCAACTAGTTTTGACTATATACTTATCATGATAGTTACAAACATCTGAACATCTGTAGAAGGAAGAAATCATGAAGAAATGAGATATCTATATAAGGAAAAGATGGATATGATAGATATGGATAAGGTATACATTGGGTAACTTATTGATGAATCTATGGCATTATATTGTTGACTTGAGCATGTTACATTATTTCATTATGAAGAAGAGATCATAATTGAACAAGTTAATGTGGTTGGTAATTGAAGATTTATGTATACACTAAGTCAATCTTGTGTATACTAAGTGATAGTATTAATCAAGTTAGTATTCACCGATGCATTTTATATTGACTGAGTAAAGGAAAAGAAAATGTTTATAACAACTGATTGAAATTGATGAGCTGGCAGATGCTTATGATTTCAAGGTAAGAGATAGAGTTTTTTATGAAGATCAAATGGCTGACAAAATTTAGAGATGATCAAAGGGAAGAAATTGAAACGTGTTATTGATACAATTGTCAAGGAAGCTTGAAGTGGAAAAATGGATGATGGAGATTAAGAGGCAAAATATAATGGCTAGGATGAAAATGGTTTACATGTCTATTTAAGAGACATGAGTTTCATTGTTGAAAATGCCAGATGAATTGGAACAGTAGGAAAATTTGTGTGAAGACATTTTTCATGCACTACTGATCAAATAGGTTATAGACAGAACCAAGCTGAACTATAGGCATAACTGAGCATCAAAGATATATACACCGAGTGAAGTAAGTTGGAGGATATGATGGAGTGAAATTGATTATTGATTAGAAGAGTTTTACTGAGCTTAGCATAGATCTGAATACTTGCAAATTTGTTAGAATCATAAAGTAAAATGAAAAAGGTAATTAAAGAATTCAAGAGAGTATGCAATGGAAGAGATTTACCAAACACTAAGAGAGAGAGATAGATAGATTTTCCTTTAAGAGATCAAACACAAGCTCACAAAAGTGCTCCAAGAACCAAGGCAAGGACATAAGGATTTGAAAGGGGAAAATTGAGAAAAAACCCCTTGTGAATTATGAATGAGGCTCAAAGCCAAAAGAAGAAGAAATAATTGGAGCTCAAAGCTCATTACAATATGCAGAGAAGAAATGAGAGAATAGAGAAGATTGATTGAGCAAGTGTGTGAGAGGAATCTCTTTAAGTAGATATGAGTGGAGGAGTTTTCATGTAACTCCCATCTTAGATGAATGCCACATTCATGTTGCATGTGAGACAAATGTGAGATTCCTCTTAAGGAGGAATATCTAATTTCCTTTACAAAAATGACATGTCCTCATACTTGGACTAGAGGACAAATACAATATAGGATACCTTGATTTATATTTTAAATACATATTTGACCAAGGAAAGATTAATTTCTAACACCCCCCTTTAATATTTACTTGGGATAATTACATCAAGGGGTATTAAACCCAAAGTGTTACTATGAAATTCAAATTTCTCTCTAGAAAGAGGTTTTGTCAAAATATTTGCAACTTGATCTTCACCTTTGCAATAAATGAGGGAAACTTTCTTTTCTGCAATGTGCTCTCTAATGAAGTGGTGGTGGAGTGAAATGTGCTTTGACTTTGCATGGTAAACTAGATTATTTTCCAAGGCTATTGCACTTTGATTGTCACAATACAATGGTGTAGGTTCTTGTTGAGGTAGACCCAAATCTTCAAGTATTCTTCTAAGTGATAGAGCTTCTTTAGAGGCATGAGTACAACTTTTATATTCAGCTTCGATAGAACATAGAGAAATAGATTGATCTTTTTTACTTTTCCAAGATATAGCACATGAACCAAGAGAAAAATAATACCCAAAAGTAGATTTCCCATCATTGGGGTCTCCACCTAAATCTGAATCAGTAAAACCTTTTAAAGAAAAATTAGAATTTACATCATAAAATAATCCTAAGTTAATAGTACCTTTAATGTATCATAATATTCTTTTACCAATTTTTAAGTGTGTTTGTTGAGGTTTGGACATGAATCTTGAAACCAAACCAACACTAAAAGATAGATCAGGTCTAGTGAGAGTTCTAGATAATTTAAACTACCTACAAGTTCTCTATAAGGAGTAGCATCTATGAATGGAGATTGCATATCTATCATTAACTTAGTTCCTAATTCACATGGAATTGAAACATGACTAGCATCATTCATATGAAATCTACCTAGAAGATCTTTAGTATATTTACTTTGAGAAATAAAAATACCCTTAGAGGTTTGCCAAATTTGCATTCCTAGAAAATAATGTAGAAGTCCTAAATTAGTCATTTGAAATTTTTGGTTAAGTTGGAACTTTATATCAAAAATTAAATGGTTAGAACTAGAAGTAAGAATCAAATCATCAACATAAAGAATGATAATAATAATGTCATCTTCACTATGCTTGATATACAAGTTAGGATCATTTTTACTTCTAGAAAAACCTTGAGAAATAAAGAAAGCATTGATTTTAGAGTACCACTCTCTAGGAGATTGTTTTAAACCATAAATAGATTTATTTAGTTTGCATACTAGATTTTCATGACCTTCTTTAATAAAAGTGGGATGTTGAGACATATATATTTCTTCATGCAAGTCACCATTTAGAAAAGCAATTTTAACATCCATTTGGTGAATAGGCCAATTCATTTTTGCAACTAAAGAAAGAACAATTTTAATGGTAGGAATTTTTGCAATAGGAGCAACGGTATCATTATAGTCTATTCCTTCAACTTGAGAAAAACCTCTTGCTACTAGTCTAGCTTTAAACTTACTAATATCATTATTTGCATTCAACTTAGTTTTGTATAACCATTTACATGAAACTAGATTTTTGCCATGAGGTAAAGTAACTAAATCTCAAGTTTTATTAGAAATTAAACAATCATATTCTTCTTGCATATAAATTTTCTAATGAGGTTGATTTATAGCTTGAGAAAAAGTTTGAGGTTCATTAGAATGCATAAGAGAAGACATTAAAGCATAGTTACAATAATTAAGTCTCCTAGGTCTAAGACCACCCATTCTAGAAATATAATTATCACCTTCATTAATTAAATCTTTAAACCATTTAGGATTTCTCTTAGAGGTAATGGAAGCATCACTATGAGGAGTAAATTCATCATTTTCATCATCACTATGAGGATTAAATTCATCATCATCATTATGAACATAATTACCATCATTATGAGAAAAATTATCACTATGAGGAGTAGAAACATTGTTACTATCATCATCATCTTTTTTAATACTATTAGGAATAGAAATATGTGCATTAGGAGTAGGGTTTAGAATAGGAGGTTGGTCCCCCTTTAAATTCATCATCTTTGGCCTTGGAACAATCATGTACTTCATTTTTTGCAATAACAACATCTCTTGCACTATGAACCTTGTTAGAAATAGGATCATAAACTCTATAACCTAATTAAATTCATCATACCCAACAAAAATAAATTGAGAAGTTTTAGAATCTAATTTCTGCCCCTTTTGTTTGGGTGTGTGAACATATGCAATAGATCCAAAAATTCTCAAATATTGTAAATTTGGTTTTCTACCGGACCACGCTTCCTCGGGAGTAATATCTTTCAAAGCTTTAGTAGGAGTTCTATTAAGAAGATAAGTGGAACTAGCCATTGCTTCAGCCCATAACTTGTAATGAATATTTTTTGCATGCAACATACATCTAGCCATTTCTACAATAGTTCTATGCTTCCTTTCTACCACACCATTTTGTTGTGGTGTTTAAGGAACAGTAAGCTCATGTTTTATACCAAAAGATCTCAACTAAGAATGAAATGCATTGTTAACATATTTAGTACCAACATATGAAATTCAAAAAATGTGTCAAGAATTTGATCTTTAGTAAGCAAGAAATAAATCCAAATTCTTCTAGTGAAATCATCCAAAAAGGTAAGAGCATACTTTGAACCTTGTATTGAGTTGTTCTCCATTGGACCCAAATGATCACTATGAATACGATGTAACTTATGAGATGCCCTCCATGAAGTACTATGAGGAAAGGGCTCCCTTTTCATTTTGCCACTCATGCACCTTGTGCATGTAGTTTTAGATGGAACAAGAGGAGGTAATCCTTCAACCATGTTGGATTTTAGCAATCTAGAAATTTAATCAGAATTTGAATGGCCAAGTCTTTCATGCCATCTATTGAAATCAATATTCACTTTCAAAGAGTACCTAGAAGAGGCAAACTCATAAAAATTAAACAAATTATCATGATCCAACTTAGCATTAGCAACAACATGATCAGTGTTAGGATCAATAATAAAGCACATATCCTTATGAAATTCAACTTTGTAATCTTGACATAATTGAGCAACTAAAAGAAGATTGGATTTAAATTCGGGAACATAAAGAACATTGTGTAATTTTCCCTTCAAAACATCAACATCACCAACTCCATCAACTTTGCAACTACTATCATCAGCTAATTGAATAGGAATATGATGAAGGGTGCTCCCCTTAATACCACAAACACATAATAGAAATAGAGAAACAACAATAATTTGCAAGAACAAAAAATGGGCTTCTTATTATCTCCACAAATGTGGAATTACAAATTGTAGAATTACAATATGCAAAGCCACATGGGCATTCCCTTTACAATATTCTATAGGAAAAAGCCTCGAATCATTACCCAGATCTACCCAGAACTACCCCAACTACCTAAGACAACACTACAACCTTCCTTATATAGATAATTTTCCACCGCCTGGGAAGGTTCCATAATTTTAGATCTGATCTGGCAATGAAACTTTACTAGTAGGCTGATATGACCAAAATGAACCTCCAGAAAATAAAATAGACCATTCTAAGCTCAAATGGAAAACTTACTAAAAATAGAAAATTTCTATAAATAGCAGCTCTGCACAAGATAGCCCTTATTTAAAAGAAACCAGAAATATTTTTGGGTGATGCAAGATTGCTCTTACACCCAAGATGCTCCTGCATCAGACACCTAGGGTAATTTGAGAAGTGACCCTGTCATGACTCAGGTGTGAAGAGGAAAACCAAGACGGTTAACCTCCTCCCTTGTCAACCATGATGAATCTTCAACAGGTCATCCTTTCCATTTGACCAGATATTCTTCATATGTCCTATTCCTTGTGCTTCTACCAACATGACTATCTAGTATATCCTCAATCTCTTTGATATATGAACTAGTTGCTGGAATACTCCATTGTGCTATCATGATCTCATCTTCAACACCTCCTTCATGACACTTTGTCAAATCTAAAATGTTAAATACTGGTGAAATATTCAGCTCAGTAGGCAATTCTACCTCATAGGCATTTCCTGAATCATGCTTCTTCAATATCTCACATGGCCCAAACTTTTTCATTTTCAACTTGTTATATGTACCAACTGGAAACCTCACCTTCCACAAATGAACCATGACTTCATCTCCAACCTAAAATTCCTTATGCCTTCTTTTCTCATCTTCCTTAGCCTTATACTACACATTCATCTTGGTAATATGCTTCCTCACCTCCTCATGGATGTTCTTCAAGTGTTCTACAAAATTTTCAGCTTCAGTACTACTTATTTCTCCTTTATCTATCTTTCTCAACTCAGATGCATTTCTTGGACTACTTCCATATACAATCTAGAATTGTGATTTACCAGTGCTCCTGTTGATAGAATTATTGTATGCAAATTATGCCTGTGGTAAAATCAAATCCCATCCTGTTGGCTTATCCCCAACCAAACATCTCAAAAAATTCCCCAAACTCCTATTCACCACCTTTGTCTATCCATCAGTCTGTGGATGATGTGATGAACTAAACTTCAAATCTATCTTTAGCTTCTTCCACAATGTACGCCAAAAATATCCAACAAACTTAGTGTCTCGATCTGAAACTATACTCTTTGGCAAACCATGTAGTCTCACCACTTCTTTGAAAAATAATTCTGCCATATGAACTGCATCATTAGTCTTCTTGTAGAGAATGAAATGTGTCATCTTTAAAAATTTGTCGACCACCACAAAAATTGAATCATGTCCCCACTGAGTCCTTGGTAAACCAAGAACAAATTCTATACTAATATCCTCCCAAGGTTTCTCTAGTACAGGCAATGGCTGACACAACCCTGTATTCTACTTCACTCCTTTCACCATTTGACATACTCTACAACTTTGTACAAACTTCTTGACATCTTGCTGTAACTGTGGCCAATAATAGTTCTCACTAACCAAAGCAAAGGTTTTATCATGACCAAAATATACAACCAATCCTTCGCTATGCTCCTCCTTGATGAGATTCTCCCTCATTGAACTTCGTGGAATGCACAACTAACTCCCCTGAATAACATATCATCCTAGATGATGAAATCCAGCCACTTCATCCTATCTAGAGTAACAAGTTCTTTACAAGCTTTCCAAGCTTCACCAAAATTAGGATCCTCTGGATACAATTTCTTGAGTTCCTTGAACCCAACCACCTCAATCTGCATTTTTGTTAGCAATATTTTCCTTCTGCTAAGCGCATCTACAACCCTGTTAGACTTTCCACTCCTGTGTTTCAAAACAAATGTATAACTCTACAAAATCTCAACCCATTTCAAATGCCTCTAATTCAACTTTCCTTGACTATTCAAATATTGCAAAGCTTGATGATCAGTATACAAAAAAAAATCCTTAGGAAGAAGATAGTGTCTCCACTTCTTTAATGCTTGAACTATAGCATAAAATTCCTGATCATAAATAGAATATTTTCTTTTGGCATCATTTAACTTCTCACTGAAATAAGCAACATGTTTACCTTCTTGGCTCATAACAACCCCTATTGCAGTACCACTAGCATTGCAATCTACTTGAAACACCTTATTAAAATCTGGAAGTGCTAAAACAGGCTATTTTGTAACTTTCTGTTTCAACAATTTAAAACTCCTATCTGCCCCACTAGTCCACTTGAAGTCTTTTCTATCCCCTCTCATTGTTTCAGTCAAGGGTCCACAAATAATACTAAAATTTCTGATAAAATTTCTGTAAAAGCTAACCAAACCATGAAAAGATCTTACCTCTATAGCACTCCTTCGAGTAGGCCATTCAAGGATAGCTTGTACTTTCTCTGGGTCTATTTTTAGACCTTCTGTTGAAACAACAAATTCCAAATACACTAACTCTTTCTTCACAAAACTGCACTTCTTAAAATTTATCAATAATTCATCTTCTCTCAGCTTCTCAAACACCATATGAATATGCATCATATTCTATTCCAATGTCTTACTAAAGATCAAAATATCATCTAGGTAAACAATGACAAACTTACCCAGAAACTCTTTCAGAACCTCATTCATGAGCCACATGAAAGTGCTCGGTGCATTGGTTAGCCCAAAAGGCATGACTAAACACTCATACAGTCCTTCTTTTGTCTTGAAGGTAGTCTTCCATTCATCTCCTTCTCTGATCCGAATTTGATGATATCCACTCTTTAGATCTATCTTTGAGAAATACACAGCCCCACTCAAACAGTCCATAATATCATCCATTCATGGAAATAGAAACTTGTAGTTGATTGTGATCTTGTTTATTTCCCTAGAGTCTATACACATCCTCCATTCTCCATTCTTCTTTGGTGCTAATACCACTGGTACAACATAGGGACTCAGAATCTCTTGAATCAACCCCTTCTACAATAACTCATGTACTTGTTTGTTCAGCTCTTCACTTTCTATTGGTGTCATTCTTTGTGCTGCCTTATTTGGAAAACTAGCTCCTAGAATCAGGTCCATCTGATGATTGATCTTCCTTACTAGTGGTAATCCATCAGGAACATTATCAGACACAATATCCTGAAACTCATTCAACAAATCAGCAACTTCTACAGGTACATCTTCTACTTCCTCTTTACTAGCTTTTGGAATTAAAGAAAAACACACATGCTCATGCCTCATACCATCTAGGAATTTTCTTCCATCAACAAAATTTATTCTTGCACTACCACATACCTTTTCTTATGTGTCATTCAATGGCTTTAACTTATGTTGCACTCCATCCTTTGTCAGGGAATAGGTATTCGCATGACCATCATGTACAACACACTTGTCAAACTACCATGGTCTACCCAACAACATATGACATGCATCCATAGATATGATATCACATAGTACCTCATCATGGTATCCGCCAATCTTGAACTTCACTAAGCATTGTTCATTGACCATGACTATACCCAAGAAATCCGATATGGATGTGGGTGTTTCTATCTCTTGAGCTTCAACTTTTTCACCATCTCTTCTGACACCAAATTTTTAGTGCTTCCACTATCAATAATCACATCACAACATTTACCCTCACACTTGCATCTAGTGTGAAATAGGCTCCTCCTTTGCTCAGGTTCATTCTCACCACTCAGTAGGACTCTTCTGTTAATCAACGTTTCTCCTCTTTCAACATCTTCAGAATGTGATGATCTAGCATCCTCATCAACATGTGCAACTCTGGTCTGGCCTTCATTCCTCCCATCTATCCTTTCTTGGCATTGAGGACATTCAAATGCCCTATGACCTTCTTCTCCACAGTGAAAACATGTTTCATGAAAGCCTCCTCTTCTAGATCCTTGTCCTCTTCCTCTTCCCCTCTGATCTCTATTATTCTGATCCTGAAAATGGTTGGAATTGTTTCCTCTTGGATTTTGACTACTACTAGCCTTATTCTTCTTTTTCAGATCTTCATTTCGGCCTCCATATGAACGTCCACCAGATCATCCACCATGACCTCTTCCATTTTGTCTACTCTCTAACTTCTTGTTTAGATTTTCCTCTAATTTTAGGGAAAACTGGTATGCCTCTTCAATACTATTCATTCAAACCACATTCAGCTCCTCCTAAATGCTCAGCCTCAACCCATTAAGGTAATGGGAAACTTTCTCCTTATCAGCTTTCGCATGGCCTCTTTTGATGAGGATTCGGTAGAACTCCTCCATATACTCCTAAACATATCTTCCTGCTTGCTTCAAACTTTGCATTTCCTTCAGTAGATCAAGCTCATAATCAATAGGAATGAACTGTCACTTCAATTTGTCCACCATTCGATCCCATCTTGAGATTTTATCCTTTCCTCTTCTATTTCACTCCAATTGAATCTCTTACCACCAGATCTTCGCATGACCCTTCAGTCTGGCCTTTGTGAATTTGACCCTATCAGGATCCTCAATATCTTCATACTCAAAATATTCTTCACATTCATTGATCCAGTCGATCAATTCTTCTGTGTTAAGATTTCCTAAAAATGCAGGAACCTCAATCTTAGGTCTTTTCCCGATCTTGGAAATGGCCCGAAAAAGTCTTTCTTCCTCCCGGTTCAAAATTTTGCCTTCTTCTTGATCAGAATTTCCTTCTCCCTCAGCTTCATCCTCACTTTCATCTCTGACATTAAGATTCATTCCTCTATGAATCTCTTCTTGCAATGCTCACACTTGTCTTTGGAGCACTCTAACCTCAGGTGTTACAACACTAGCTCTTCTGCCACGTTCCCTTCATGGAGGCATTTTTATGATGCACATTGAAACCCTAACCACAGTCCTGGTGCAAAATACCTCATATTTGGTGATCTATTTACACACTCAAGAACTCCTACTCTGATACCACTTGATGAAGGGTGCTCCCCTTAATACCACAAACACATAATAGAAATAGAGAAACAACAACAATTTGCAAGAACAGAAAATGGGCTTCTTATTATCTCCACAAATGTGGAATTACAAATTTTAGAATTACAATATGCAAAGCCACATGGGCATTCCCTTTACAATATTATGTAGGATAAAGCCTCAAATCATTACCTAGATCTACCCCAAACTACCCCAACTGCCTAAGACAACACTACAGCCTTCCTTATATAGACAATTTTCCACTGCCTAGGAAGGTTCCAAAATTTTAGATTTGATTTGGCAATGAAACTTTACTGGTAGGCTGATAAGACCAAAATGAACCTCCAAGAAATAAAATAGACCATTCTGAGCTCGAACGGAAAACTTACTAAAAATAGTAAATTTTCATAAATAGCAGCTCTGCACAAGATAACCCTTATTGAAAAGAAACCAAAAATATTTTTGGGTGATGCAAGATTGCTCTTACACCTAGAATTCTCCTGCATCAAAATATTAGTAGTATTAGGTTGCAAAGAATCAAAAACTTCTCTATGAGATGTAAAATGATGAGACGCGCCACTATCAATAATCCATTCTAATGCATGAGAAGTTTTATAACATGCAGTAAAAGCACGACGAGATTGATTACCTTGAAATTTATTTTGGTTATTGTTATTCATTGGCTTCTTATCATTTTTCTTTTTAAAACAATCATTAGTTAGGTCACCATCTTTACCACAATAAGTACAATGTGGTTTCCAATTTTGTTTATTATTGTAATTATTGTTGTTGTATGATGGCCTAGAATTAGACCTATTGTTTGAATTATTATAATTATTATTTGAAGAACCATTATTATGATTATTATTGTTATTGTTACAATAATTATAGTTGTTATTAGAATGGTTATTGTTATGATGATTATTATTGTGATGATTAGTATGAGACTTATTATTGTGATTTTGAGTTTTAGATACAAAAGAATGTTCAAAAGATTTAATAGTACCAAATTGCAATAATTTTGCCTCCTCTTGACGCAACAAATTTTGAAAAATAGGATAAGTTAAAAGAGGAGCTAAAGTAGAAATAGCAAGCTAAGAGTGGATATTAGTGATAAATTGTTGAAACTCTTTAGGGAGACATTTCTTAAGAATTATAGTAATCAATCTAATATCTGTAAGAGTAACATTTAAACTATTTAACTAAGTTCTAATAGCATCAAACTTGAGTAAAAATTCATCCATAGATTTAAAATGTGTATACCTTAGGTCTTCCAAGTTGTCTTGGAGCTGAATCTTACATGATTCGGAGGACCTATTATAGGTTTGCTTCAAGATTTCTCATGCTCGATGGGATTTAGTACAATGTGCAATTAAGACATAAAGATCGGGACTGATGGAGAGTCCAATTAGACTGAGTGCTTCATCATTCTTAACTTTACAGGCATCTTTGGTAGTTTGAGCAGTAGAGGCAGCTGGTTCAGTAGTCGCATTTGTGGCAACTTCAAGGAAATGTTTAAAACGGAATAGAAAGGAAACATGCATCTTCCATGATGATACTTAGAGATATTAAGTTTAATTTCTAGAATTAGAGTAGACATGTTGAAAGTAGCGAGATGGTGAAAATAAAATTACAATTATGAATTTTTTTAAGAAAAATTTAAAATTTTCTTAAATGCTTAAAAACAAGGAGCTAGAAGTGAAAAAGGAATATGATAAGAGTAAAATATCTAATAAATAGATAAATTGAACAATGTTAAATAGTTAAATTGGATTTGTTGACTCAAGTAGTCAGAAACAAAAAAATTTAAGCTTAAATACTATGATAAAATTGCTAAACTTGATTAAAGGAATTGAATGATTTTTTTTTAAAAACTAAGATTAAAAAAAAATTTGATGTTAGAATAAAGAGTTTAAATGAATATACATATTTGAACAAGATTATAAAACAAATGAGTAAAAGGAATGATCAAAGAGAATAGAATGAAGTTATCAATTTTTTTACCACAATTAATGAGTCAAAGATTAAAGTAAATGTTCAAACTATATCTATAATTAGATAAACCTGTAGAAAAAAGTGAGAAATCAAGAATATTCCCGCAAAGAAATAGTTGAAACTGAATTATGCAGAGATGTTGACTAAAATCTAATAATAAACTCTACCAACAAAAAACAAGAATATGTTGACAAAGATAAATAAACTGCAAAATAAAGGAAAAGGATTCGAAATGCTTGCAAACAAGATTAACATTAATAATGAAAATGTTATACTATATATCGTTAATAATGAAAAATTTATATTATATACTATAACGTTAATAATGAAAACTTTATATGGAAAAAGGTTTCCAAATGAAGAAAAATGTTTCCTTTCCAAGGAAAATGTTACCTACGATAAAATGTTTTAATCTGATAAAAGGAAAATGTTTCAACCTTCAATATTTAAGGAAAACGTTACAACTAGCAATAATTAAATCTGAAGACATTATCTACTTCAGAGCATATCTGAGAAATAATTAAATCTGAATACGTTAATTGTAGTCAAGGTTATCGGCCAGCTGGAATCTTTAATATGCTAAAAAACATCTTATTGAAAAAATAGAATACAGAGATTTGAATGTAGATGATTGCGTGTGCTAGTTATCACATGTCCAATTTACTCAAATGCCCATCTAGCTAGTAAATAAAATTATTTAATATTTATTTATCTTTACTTATATGCTCATTTCCACTTAAAATAGTATAGAAAAGCACATCTGAAATGCAAAAACAACACCAAACTTTAGGATCTGCTTTAAGGCATTCACAAAATATAAAGTCAAAAACTAAATATCCTGCAACATGAAATCGACAGGCAAAAACAACATTAGCTTAAAAAAGACAGAAGTGATTGAAAACTTTTTTGAAAATTTAATGATAATATATGAAACATTTTTTAAAAATAGGCTGAAGTTAAAAACATTTTTGAAAAGATATGAGAATATATGAATTGTTAGTATTGATATATGAAATGTTTAATAAGGGAAACATTAATAACCTGGAAAAAAAAATGTTTCAAATTGTCAAATCATTCAAATGGTGATATATATATGTCAAAAAAAATGTTTCAATATTTAATACAGGGAACGTTAGCCTGCAAAGAAAACGTTAGCAATTTTGAAGACAAAAAAATGTTAGTAAGGATAGTAATACAATGTATTGAATATGTGAGAGTTGCTTTCAATTGAATGTTTTCGAATGAAAAGAATGCAGCTTTCAAAACAAAATAAACATTAAATTAACTATTTTAAAAACACCAGATATTCATACAAAAGGATGAAAATGTTTTTAGTATTCACCAGATATGAGTTTGAAAATTGTAACCAAATGAGTTTGAAAAGTAGATAGAATGAAAATGAATATATAGGAAATGATAATAAGTGATATAAAGACAGACAACGATTTAAAATTAGAGATTAATAGAAAGAACATAGTTAGAATCAAATCTAAAGATCAAAATAAGGTGAACTACCCTGCAAGAAAATAATGATAGAATCCTGCAGGAAAAGTTAGAAACAAATTTAAAGAAAACTTGAAAAGAAGACTAAATGAACTGAGATCTAGTGGTAAGCCATCCAAATCTAAAATCTAAGGAAAAAGGACTAATATGCAAGAAAAAAATGAAGAAAAATCTGCAAAACAATGGTTAGATAACAAAATAAATGCTTTCTCCTTTACAGTTGAAATATTCTTCAGCTATCCATGCATGCACACTCAAAAGAAAGGATTAAACATGTTCTAATACCATGTTAGAATCATAAAGTAAAATGAAAAGGGTAAGGAAAGAATCCAAGAGAGTATGCAATGGAAGAAATTTACCAAACACTAAGAGAGAGAGATAGAGATATTTTCCTTCAAGAGATCAAACATAAGCTCACAAAAGTGCTCCAAGAACCAAGGCAAGAACACAAGGATTTGAAAAGGGAAAAGAAAGAAAAAACCCCTTGTGAATTATGAATGAAGCTCAAAGCCAAAAGAAGAAGAAATAATTGGAGCTCAAAGCTCATTATAATATGGAGAGAAGAAATGAGAGAATAGAGAAGATTGATTGAGCAAGTGTGTAAGAGGCATCTCTTTAAGTAGAGATGAGTGGAGGAGTTTTCATGTAACTCTCATCTTAGATGAATGCCACATTTATGTTGTGTGTGAGACAAATGTGAGATTCCTCTTAAGGAGGAATATCTAATTTTCTGATAAAGGAATTACAAAAATGACATGTCTTCCTACTTGGACTAGAGGACAAATACAATATAGGATACCTTGGTTTATCCTTTAAATACATATTTGACCAAGGAAAGATTAATTTCTAAAAAAATTGAGTTATATTTGAATCAAAACATTACTGTATCAGTTTAACCATTGTTACAGCTAAATCTCTTAACTGAGTGGACTTAACAGTCTTTTTGTATTTCAATATGACATTCAAGGAATGTTAATTATTTTCTTGTTGACCCCATAGTGAATGTTGGTCAAAGGAGAACTGTTAGTGATAAATCCTCTAACAAGGTCACACCTAATAGTGTGTTTTGTAACCTTTAACAGGATTGGCTCTTAATCAAGCTCGCTTCAGAAGAGTGAAATATTTTGGGTTACCGGTCCAAGGTAGTTTTTCGCTTAGCAGGGTTTCCACATTAAATATTTTTGTTATGTGTTATTTTTTATGATTGATTTGCTATCTTACTTTATATATTTCATATTTGATTAATCAATAAACACATTTTTGGAAATTAATGGTAGTCAGTAAATGAACAAAAAGTTATTGATTAACATCTTGTCAAGTTGATTAATTTATTGAAGAAGTATGAAAAAGTACATATGAGTGTGGGACTGTAGGATAACTGATTTATATGATTAACCTCCCCACCCCCCTCCCCCCCCCCAGTTATCTAACAATTGGTATAAGAGCAAGTTGGTTGCTTGGATAAAAGTTTCAAGGACTTGATCTAAAGATCATAAGATGTATAAAAGGGAGGTGCCAAAGCTGAATAAAGATAACTTCTCTACATGGAAAAGTAGAATGAGGTTGCACATATCTGGAATTGGAGAATCTACTCTAAAAATCCTAGAAAATGGTTACATACAACTGACTATTGGACCTTTGGAAATTGATCAGTTGAGAGACAGACATGAACACAACATGACAATAATAGAGATTGTTGTTTCCCTATCAGATGTTGAATTTGAAGATGTCAAAACATGTACTACAGAAAAAGAAATGTGGGACAAGCTTGCACTATTTCATGGAGGAGATGCAAATGTACTAATCTAGCCAAAGATGAAAGCCTTAGAGGTAGATTTGATGATATGAAGATGAAAGAAGGTGAAAATATCACATAGTACAAAAACCAAATCAAGGAGGTCATCAATACTATCAGAGGAACAAGAGGTATTATTGAAGAAGACACTATTGTGAGTAAAATTCTTAGAACCTTGTTGCATGTCTATTCTATTAGAATCTTTTCTATTCATGAAATGAGATCTGCACCAAGTAATGTTCTTACACTTGATAGCCTAATTGGTAAATTGACTACTTTTGAGCTGAATAAATTTGATAACAGTATTGTACCAAGTGTTGATTCTACATTTATGTCATCCTTAAAGATTGGTAAGTCTAGTAGTAAACATAACATAATAAATGAAAGTGACAATGACAGTGAAGATGAACTTGATGAGCTTGAAGCACTTATGGCTAGGAGACTTCAGAAAGGTAAAGGAAGGTATAAAGGAAATTTACCTTTAGCATGTTTTAATTGTAAAGAGATTGGCCATATTGCAACTAGATGTCCTAATAGGAAGAATGTGATAAGGACAATGATCGATTTGGTGAAATAAAGTCTAACAGAAGAGATCATCAAGAACATAGAGGAGACCAAAGATATGACAGGAGAAACAACTGAGACTGCAGAGATAAATTCAAGAAGGCTTGTTACCTAGTTGGAGATGATGATGTTGATACCAACACCGACACTGATGAAGACATTGAAGTGGTATTTGTTGCTATGAAAGATGATTCAAAAGAAGAAGAAGAAAGGTATGTTGAAATAGCACTTATATCTAAAGTTAGCAAGAATGATACAAGGATTATTGATAGTGGATCTACACATCATATGACTGGTGATGAGGAAAATTTTGAATATCCTAAACACTACAATGGAGGATCTGTTAAAATGGGAAATGATACACCTTGTCTAGTGAAAGGAAAAGGATCTATCTTGTTGAACAATAAGATTAGATGTGAGAATGCATATTGGGTGAAAAGACTTAACTATAATCTATTAAGTGTGGCACAATTGAATAATTTAGGTCAACGAGTTGCATTTGAAAGCAAGAAGGTGAAGATCTATGATGAAACAAGAAATTTGGTCGATAATGGTGAACAATCCAAAGGTAATCTATTTTATCTTGACAATGCTGAAACTTCTTGTTTGTTTATTAGAAATGAAGATTTGTGGTTGTGGCATAAGAGACTGTGTCATGTGAATTTTTATAACATGGTTAAGATCAGTAACAAGAGAAGAGTTAGAGGTTTACCAAGTCTAACTAAACTTGACCATGTCATGTGTAATCAATGTCAAAAAGGGAAAATAACTAAATCTAGTTTTTAGAGCAAGAACTATTCTTCTAAAGGTATTTTCGAGTTGGTGCATACTAACTTATGTGGTCCTATGAGAATTTAGAATTATTATGATGACAAATATTTCATTTTATTTATTGATGACTACTCTAGGATGATGATAGTTATTTTTTTGAAGGAGAAATATGAAGGCTTCAAAATGTTTAAGTGGTATAAAGCTAAAGTAGAAAAGGAAAATGGAAAAAATTAAAAATGCTTGAGATCAGATAGAGGTGGTGGGTTTATTTATGATGATTTAACTAAATTTTGCAATGATTGTGGAATTAAGAGATAGGTTTCTACACCGAGGACACCACAAAAAAATGGTATTGTAGAATGAAGGAATAGATTTATAGTTGATTGTTCCAGAACACTGATGATTGAAAAGGATGTTGTACAAATGTACTAAAGAGAAGATTTTATCACTATTGTATACACCTTGAATCAAGTTCAATTGAAGAAAGACACAAATAAGACACCTTATGAGCTATGGTTTGGCTACACACCTAATGTAAGTTATTTCAGAATGTTTGGAAGTAGATGCTACATTTTGAAAGATGATAGAAATGATAAATTTGATACTAAAGGTGATGAAGGAATATTTCTAGGATATTCTACTAAGAGAAAAGCATACAAATGTTTGAAAAAATTTACTAACAAAATGATTGAGAGTGCTAATGTGAAATTTGATGAGTTTTCTGAGAAAAATGATGAAGAAAGTAGGAACGAACCTCAAGACTATGGTAGATTTACATATATTGAGCATCCAGACTATCTACCCAAGCCACAAGCTGATTCTACCAAGTGACACAAAAATACTACCAAGTGTCAATAATTGCAAATTGAGAATCAGGAAGATGTTACCGAGGAGAAAATTGAACCTAAACCAAGTGATGAGAAAAGAAGAGAAAAAGTATTGGTGAGATTTGTGAGAAGACACCATCTACAGAACTAGATTATTGGAGACAAGCAAGATGGCATGATGACACGAAGTAAGTTAAGACAGAAAACATGTTTAGTTTGTGAATTTGAGCCTAAAAAAGTTAGAGACACACTTGAGAATGAAGAATGGATTAAGGAAATGAATGAAGAAATTGAACATATAGGGAAAAAAAAACATGGACATTGGTACCTAGACCGAGTGATAAAAATGTGATTGGTACTAAATAGATATTCAAAAACAAGTTGAATGAGAATGGTGAAGTGACTAGAAACAAGGAAAGACTTGTATGTAAGGGATATGCACAAGTAGAAGGAATTGAGTATGGTGAAACTTTTGTAGCAGTAGCAAGACTTGAAGGAGATATTGCTTTCATATGCTGCTTATAAGGGATTTAAAGTTTATCAAATGGATGTGAAATCTGCATTTTTGAATGGAATTCTTGAGGAAGAAGTCTACATAGAACAACCTGAAGGTTTTCTTGATCAGAATAAGAACATGGTTTGTAAACTACACAAAGCACTGTATGGACTGAAACAAGTACCAAGAGCATGGTATGAAAGATTGCATTCATATCTTATTAGTATTGGTTTTGTGAGAAAAAGTGACAATAGCAATTTATATTTGAAAGATGGAACTGATGATAATATACTTATTACTAAAATTTGTATTGATGATATAATATTTGGAGGTCATGATAACCTTTGCAAATCTTTTATTGCTAAAATGAGAAAAGAGTTTGAGATGTCAATGTTTGGAGAGATTAAATTATTTCTTGGATTGCAAGTTCTACAAGAGAGTGAAGGTATATTCATCACATAATAAAAATACATCAAGGAAGTATTGAAGACATTTGGAATGGAAGATTCTAAGCCAATTGGAACACCTATGGTTACCGGATGAAAATTGACTAAAGATGATGGATCAACTGAGGTAAATCGGAAACTATATAGATCAATGATTGGCAAATTGATGTATGTTGTACATAGTAGACCTGATATAGCACATACAGTTGGGATTGTGGTAAGATTTTATGATAATCCTAAGGAATCACATATGACTGTTGTTAAGAGAATTCTAAGATATTTGAAGAACACTGAGCATTATGGGTTATGGTACAAAAAGGAAGGTAATTTTGAACTACAAGTTTACACTAATGTAGATTGGGCTGGAAATATAGATGACTGGAAGAGTACTAGCAGTGGAGCATTCTTTTTGGGAGAAAATCTTGTAACTTGGATAAGCAAGAAACAAGCATGTATTTCTCAGTCAACTTTTGAAGCAGAGTATGTTGTTGTTGCTACTAACTGTTCAAATATTGCATGGATAAAAAAATTGTTAAAAGGAATAAATGAGGAGATCACTGATCCAGTGATTATATATTATGATAACACAAATGCCATAAATATTTCAAAGATTTCGGTGATGCATGCAAAGAAAAAGAACATATAAATTAAGTTTCACTATTTGAGGAACAAGTACAAGAAAAGAAAGTGAAACTTGAGTTTGTGAAGTCTAAAGAATAGCTTGCAGATATATTTACAAAGCCCTTACCGAAGGACACATTTGAGTACTTAAGGACTAGACTACAGGTCCATCCCCTATCTATTGGTCACTAAGGTGATCAGGAGGTTGTATCAACCTATACTTTATTAGAAAACTAATTATGTTGATCCGTGTAGCTCACACTTTAGGATTTCTAAAGTTGTGAAAGTTGTGAAGGATGTGAATATTGTAGAAGCTTGAATAGGAAATTTCATATCAATACATGAAGGTATTTGATTTGGACCGAACAACAGATGAACAATTTGGCTACTAAAGAGCTGATTGTATATTTTTCCTTTGGCATTTTTGTCAAAGGGAGAGAAATTTCTATGAAATATCTATTGGAAAGAATATGAATAAGAGAGAGAATGACAAATGAAACATCTATCTACTAAAGGGAGAGAAATAATTGGAGAACTAAAAAAATAAAATCCACAAGGAGAGTCTACATGAAATGTTGTTGTAGTAATGTAGTGATTAAACATATTAAATATCAAGCTGGGGAGAGCTTACCAAGCTACACCATTTATCTATATAGTTGTACAATAGAAGTTTGGTATTCTGTGGCATATTTCATATTGTTTGTGTTGCCATCAATGCCAAAGGGAGAGATTGTTAACCTACAACTGATTGAATATATTGATGATGATTCAGGAGGTCACCAACATGTTAAAATGATATGTAAGATGATTAAATCAGTCAATATGTTGTCATTGATGTCAACTAGTTTTGACTATACTTATCATGATAGTTACAAACATCTAAACATCTGTAGAAGGAATAAATGGTGAATAAATGAGATATCTACATAAGGAAAAGATGGATATGATAGGTATGCATATGGTATACATTGGGTAACTTATTGATGAGTCTATGGCATTATATTGTTGACTTGAGCATGTTACATTATTCTATCATGAAGAAGAGATCAGAATTGAACAAGTTAATGTGGTCGGTAATTGAAGATTTCTATAGACTTTGAGTCATTCTTGTGCATATTGAGTGATAGTATTAACCGAGTTAGTATTCACTGATGCATTTAATATTGACTGAGTAAAGGAGAAACAAATGTTTATAACAGCTTACTAAAATTGATGAGCTGGCAGATGCTTATGATTTCAAGGTCAGAGATAGATTTTGTTATGAATATAAAATGGCTGAAAAAATTTAGAGATGATCAAAGGGAAGAAATTAAACTGTGTTATTGATACAATTGCGAAGGAATCTTGAAGCAAAAAAATGGACGATGGAGATTAAGAGGCAAAATCTAATGGCTACGATGAAAATGGTTTACAAGTCTATTTAAGAGACATGAGATTCATTTTTTAAAATGTCTGATGAAATGGAACTGCAGGAGAATTCACGTGATGACATTTTTCATGCACTACTGATCAAACATGTTACAGACAGAACCAAGCTGAACTGCAGGCATAACCGAGCATCAGATATATATACACCGAGTGAAGTAAGTTAGAGGATATGATGGAGTGAAATTAATAAATGATCAGAAGAGTTTTATTGAGCTTAGCATAGATCTGAATACTTGCAAATTGAGTTGTATTTGAATCATATCACTACTGCATCAGTTTAACCATTGTTATAGCTAGATCTCTTAATCGAGTGGACTTAACAATCTTTTGGTATTTCAATATGACATTCAAGGAATGTTAATTTTTTTCTTGTTTACCCCATAGTGAATGATGGTCGAAGGAGAACTGTTAGTGATAAATCTTCTAACAAGGTCACACCTAACAATGTGTTTTTTAACCTTTAACAGGGTTGGCTCTTAACCAAGCTCACTTCAAAAGAGTGAAATATTTTGGGTTGTCTGTCCCAGTTGGTTTTTCCCTTTCAGGGTTTCCACATTAAATCTTTGTGTTATGTGTTATTTTTATGATTGATTTGCTATCATACTTTACATATTTTGTATTTGATTAATCGGTAAACACAGATTTGGAAATTACTAGCAGTCGGTAAATGAACAGAAAGTTATTGATTAACATCTTACCGAGTTGATTAATTTGTTGAAGAAGTATGAAAAAGTACTTCTGAGTGTGGGACTATAGGATAACTCATTTAACTAATTCACCCCCCCTCTCATTTATCTATCAGTATATTTTTCACTTGGTTCTAAAGTTATGTATTGGAGTAGTAAATAATAGGCAATGGTGACTCTTTCTTCAACAAAATTAGAATGCATCTAGAAACTACATTAGCAACTTTACAAGAAATATGGATTAGACAAATATTGATGGATCTATAGTTGGTTTAGGAACATCCAACAACCATTTATTGTGATAACAATAGTACTATTACCATGATAAAGAACCATGTATTTCATTCCAATATGGAACACATAGAGATCCAACATCATTACATTTGTGACTTGGTTCAAGATGGACAAGTGTAGTTACTAAACAAGTTGTTGATACTTTAGCAAAGCTCTTCCAACAATCACTTTTATTACCCTCAAACATTAGTTGGAACTCACCATCATTAATCATTTAGGGGAAGATTGAAAATATGATCAATGTGTTCGGGATTGGATGTGAGAATGATGCGATGGAGATTAATCTTAGTTTTTTATTTTTTATTTTTCCTAAGTTTTACTCTTGGTCAAAATATTGCCCATGCAATGAAAAAAACTATTTTTAATATTCAATATTTTGTCTCTACTTTATTCTAATCTACTTTAACAATATATAAAACTAATCACTATTATTGCAATATTGCATTCATGACTTTTATATGAAAAGATAATATTCGAAGGGTTTCTTCTCAGCTAAATATTATTTTTTTCTCAATATGATGTGAATGCTTTCATATTTATAATTACTCAAAATTATTAAAAAAATTAACCTTATAAAAATACTTTTACACTTCTAATTTATTTTTTTAGATAAAAGTGTTTGAACCACCAAAGTTTTATTTCTAATAGAATTAAACACATTTTAAATTTTTTTATTTTTTTTAAACAAAAGTAGACCACACTTTTTAAGATATTATTTACATCATTTTATCATTTAAATATATGAAAAAAAAAATTATTGTATTTTGATGAAAATAAAACAATAAAATTTAAAGACTAATTAATGTAAACAATCTTTCGTAGAAGAAACGAACTGAATGATTATTTCAACTATTAAAAGAAATCATAATATTATTTTAAGATATGGATATTAATCTTGATAAAGTATAAGTTTCATGTAAAAAAATCCTTTTACCATGTACTTAATCCATAAAACTAGAATTCATCACATAATTCTACTCTACTCTACTCTACTCCATTGTTAATAGAGATGAATATAAATGACTACAAATCTCAAAGAAAATTTTGAATTAGGTATCTAACTATTTTCCTTGCTCATCAAAGAGGATGTAAAATATAAAAAATTAAAAGATATAAGAGAACAATACCATATTATAATACATAATACTATATAGTATTAAAATTGTATAAAATTCTACTCTTAGAAGTCTTAAACTATACATTTTTTGTCTTTGTTTTTTCGATTTGGAGTAAGTTTCAATCCTGGTCATTTCCTTAAGAGATTTAAGCTTCATCAAGAGGAACAAAAAAATTTCTATCAAGCTAGAGGCTCCTTGACCACCACTGACTAAGATGATGATTATTGTTGTCTTTGAAAAAAATCTTAGTAGTGAGAAGCAAATTCCAAGGTGATCTTCATCACTCTTGGGATACTTCAAAACAAAAGAGGTACTTCATATGCTCATTAAGGGGCTAGCTTCCCTGCTTGTATATAACACCCATTTCTAAAAATAGTGGATGTAAGAGCAGAAAATAGGGTCTTTATTCCCAACATATATGTTGGGTATCCAACCGCTAACCCAAATGAAATCATTATACAACTTGTGCAATATTTTATCATCTATCATCTTATCCAATCTTCTGATGCAAATGCACGATCAAGGTCTTCATTTATTATATCATTTTGATCTTGTGTCTCACTAGGTGTTAAGGATTTTTTTTTTCATTCTTCAACCCATTCCATATTCTTGCATTCTTCCCATTCATATGCAACACAAAATTGACAAAAACATGCAAGCTCCCTAGCCCTTATAGTCCAAGTGTTAGAATTAGAACTCCTAAATGAATGTCATTTAGTCAATTCACTGATTGTATCACAATAATATCTTGAAAGGATATTATTATCTTCAACTAGACAAAAAAAACATCTAATTGTAAAGTTCTGACTTGATCCTATAGACAAACTTGTTTTACATCATTCAATAATTGCACGTTCATCTTTAAATTATGATTTTTTCTCAAATTTGAGTTTCTCTCTACAAAGGGCTCTCTTAACACATCCACCAACACCATCATGTTCTCCCTTCCCATGTCCAACCTAAAAAAAACTTCAGATATGTTGGATATTTATTTTCTTATGTTTCCTACTCAACCAATAAAACATTCTAGCATTCTTGAATCGCCCTGTGAAATTATTTGACTATATTAGATGTTGTGTTATATGAATTTTTCTTTCTCCCTTAAATTATCATAAAATGTCTTACAGAAATACTAGACAAATACTGATGAGTGTAATTTATTATCACTCATATAGAAATGGTACTCTCTTAATATTTTTTGATCATCTTTTGTACTATCAGGTGCATGCCTATAGACAATATGAAGAAAAATTGTTACTTGCACTGAATTATAATATTGCAGTTCGATCTCATCCTGTGGTGCAAGTGTGTAGTTCTCTGCAAAGTCAATGACTGAAAGTATACTATCAATTGAAAATGTATTCTTTCATATGCAAAATTTTCCATCAAGCCATCTAGCATTTTGAGTGTTTCACATATTTAGGTACACCCTTACTCTTGAATTCATTCATAAAAGCATGAAAACTAAACTTTTCAGTTATTAGATCATACCATTTTCCAACCTTTCCATCCTTCAATGGATACTCGATAGTTTTAAACCTTTGTACATCAACTAATTGTTGTCCAAAATCAATTGAAATACTTTCGTGAAAACGTTCATCTAATAATGTAAGATTGGGCCACATATATATCACATACACCAAAAACACATGCATTCAAAAGATAAAATTTCTCATTAGGTGGGTTACAAAACAAACTTGATATAAAGTCCTTTACAATTTGAGGTAGTATATTTATACCACATTCCTACAAAATTTTATTAGTATGCATGGTAGTGTGTGCTATAAATGTGTCACACTTCTATGAATCATTACATTCAATAACACTCAAGAATGAGGTCTCAAAAATCGATCCATAGCTCCCTAGGCATGGAGTGCAAGGGTTTTAAGAATGCTCTCAGCTAGAGCTATTTAGCCTATAACCTTGCTAGTAAACCATGCAATGGGAGATTCCATGAAGACAAGGGAAAGAATGCCAATATCCTCAAGAATCAAGAATGAAAATGCAATGCAATGTTATGCTAGAAATGGAAATGCAAGCTAAGCTATGAAAGGAAATATGCAAGTGTTACAACCCAAGCTAATTAATCTATGTGAGCTAATCTAGAGCATAGAAATGAAGCTAATCTAAGAAAGCATAAATATGAAGCTAAGCTAAGAATGCAAGAATGAGATGTAGAATGCAAGAATGAGATGTAGATGCTAAGAATGCTCCAAATCTTCAAAAACTCCAAAGTGACCTAGAAAACCTGCAGCATAAAGTTAGCATAAAAAGTTGGGGATCTAGAATGAAGAAGAGAGCTCTTTTTTTATAAGAAATAAGAAGGAATGGACCATGGAGATTAAGAGGCAAAAGATTTAATCAACGGTGGAGCTTGAAGAGGGATCAATCCATGTGCACAAATATCCTCCAATGAGAAAATAAGAGTTGACTTTTGTGTCCATATGAGACAAAAAATACTTTTTCCATTTTTATAAAATAAGAATAATGCTTTATTTGTGCAACTTAGGATAAGAGGAAAAGTGGGGGCTTTTATTTATTAAAAGGGGAGGAAATATTCCTTTTAAATAAATAAAAACTTAGGATAAGATGGTTAGCCCATAGAAAATAATCGAATAAATGATAGAATTGGGATTTGATCAAGAATAAGCAATTAGTGTTTTAGCAAAAGGGGCTAATAGTCTAGATGACCATTTTTAGGTGTATACATTTGCCCCTCTTTGACTAATGTGTGATCGATCTAGGAACACATGCAGTCAAAGAATGAAGTTGAAATGTGAGATCGATTTGGGATTACAAAACAACTCAGCTCAGCCAAGAAGGCAAGCAAATAGTGATCTAACTCCAATAAATGAAGTGCAGAGAGATAGAAAATCCTGCATGGTCAGCTTGGTAGCGACAGTACTGAACACTTAGGAAAGAGATAGCCAATAATATATGATGTGTCTACCCCCTCGGGATCGAAAGTGAAATCCAGGTAGAGGGAAAGTAGAAGCAAGAGCAATAGGATCAAATCACTAGAAATCATAATCAAAGAAAGAGAATAGAATAACCATCAAGCAGTGAAGATATGCCCCACACATGGGACACGAGGCACGAACCTATCAGTCCCTCAACCCGTAAACACCACGGAGAGAGGAGTTGAACTTGGGATTTGAAAGTGAATGAAAGACTGGAAGTTTGAAAGACATGGAGATGAAGAGGTGAAGAATGCCCCAGTGAAGATCAAAGGATCAGGCCTCAAAAGGTTAGCCAACTGCACGGAAGAAGGAAAAAGATGATTTGGGTGATCAAGGTGAACTTGGATTTTGGTTTCGATCCTGAAATGAAGAGAAAATGATGTGATATGAAAGACCAGAAGTGAAAGAAATGATCAGGAAGAAGTGAAAGGGGAGTGTAGTTGATTAACAAGTCCATGAAAGATGAAAGGAGAGCTCTCTCCATATGCAAGATGCAAAACTAAACTAATATGAACCTAAGAATGCAAGCTACATGAAAAGTGGTTTACTTGCAAGGTTACAAAGCCAATAGACATCTAATAATCATCATCGAGTGTTATTGGTAGCATCACAAGATCATACAATACACACTAGCATAACTATGTGGATCTGAATATGATCTTTATTAGATAGAAATGTGGAAATCCCACCTAGGCATCAAAGACATGCAGGTCAAGATGACCAGTGCAATGAGATTACCTAAGTTGGATATAGCAAGATTATGCTCACATCGAGACACAAGAAAGTCAAGATGACTATAAGCATGCACTTATGAAACAGTCAAGGATAATATCTTGTAGGTCCATAGTGTCAAGTAAGACCAGCATAAATGCTCATGACAGTTAGGACCAACAAAATATACCCACAAGCAGAAAAAGCAATAAAACATGTTCTCATTCCCTCAGTCTTCTAGCTATGCATCATCGAAAATGATCATAGGGGGAGAACACTCAGCAAAGAAAGCATCATAGATAGCACACAAAGACATAAAGCCAAGCAAGTCTCAGCGAGTCAAATGTTTAAGTGTGTGTGTGTAGGTCATAGAGTCAAACTTTGAGTATCGCATCTGCCAGTGAGAAATATTGCATCATCTAGACTGTGGGTAGGATATTTGATAAGTGTGAAGAAACACTCGATGCAAGGGTAAGTGTTGAAAAACATAGTTGGGGTGGTGTTGAAAAACACCATTTGCGAGGTGCCTAAGAAACCTAGATGCACAAAGAGACCCAAGATAAGCTTAAAACAACGTATGCCCCCTAGACTAAGACAAGAGTCAATTCCAGGCTAGAAGAGGCAAAGCGAGAAGTGGAACGAATGAGCGCCACGCAAGACTGATAGACATAGGTGCAAACAGTCTCAAGTAGCACCTGTTTCCAGGTTTTCACCACTTGATAGATTTATTGCAATTTTTTCAAGATTTTTTTATAATTTTTTTGTATTTTTGCTACCAAGACGCCTGTTTCCAGGTTTTCACCAAGGCACTTTTTCAATTTTATTTTTTTGAATTTTTTGATTTTTTTGGATTTTTTCAACATCATATATGAATTTTTTTGGAATTTTTTCAAGATCAATAAATATGTACAAAGGATGCCCTAGATAGAAACGGGCATCAAGAATCTGCTTCCTCTGATGTAGAGAACTGATAGGCCCCAGGCCCAAATGCTGCAACTGTGATGATAGGAGGTCTCAACCAGTTTGACCAATAATAACCAGCCCTAAGCAATGTCTGAGCTAGTGGAGGATCATTAGAATGTGATCCACATATGCCATCGTGGATTTCAGCTAGCACTTTTTCTAACTCCTCTATTTCTAGACACTTAAGGAGAGTTCCATCGAGACCCTTCCTATACAAGTCACCAGAGACAAAGGAAAAGTGTAAGGGATGGTAGAAGGAATGGCGTGGTGGATTTTTAGGAAGAATATGAGGTGGAAGATATGAAAAGATGGTAGGATTGTAAGATTTGTGAGTAGGATAGCATAATTCGTCCACTAGGAACTTGAAGCGAAATTTATGCTTTTTCATTTGTAAGATGGATATTGAAGTAATCAAGGCATTAGCAACTTTTTTCTCAGCTCTAGAAATGGGCTAAAGTGTAACAGATATGAGATCATGCTTGAAGTAGTGCACCATTTTTTTGTAGAGAATCAGCTTGTCATCTTTTATTTGAGAATCATTATTTTTGAGCAAATTTTTAGTTTTACTTTTCTTAGGTATGGATACCGCCACAATGTGGTTTTTTCCATCCGACCATTACTCTTTTCTTTTGACATGATGACTTTGATACTTGATTGCCGATTCAATCTTTTTTGTTGCTAGTTCACTGGTGGAAGAAGTAATAGGTGTTGATGCGAGCTGAAATGAAGTGACTGGTTCAATAGCATTTATGCAAGGGATGTCATCTCTAGTGACAAGAGAAGTTGAGCCTATAGGGTAGGCTCCAAAAGTAGCTAGATCTAGATTTGTCATAGAAGGACCAATGTAGTCCACTAAGGCAATACAGGGAAAAAACTCATCAGACCCTCCATGAGACTCATCAACTATGTTGGGTGGGTTACGAGAGGTATGAACTACATCAACATCCATATCTATCATGGAAGAATCTTCTGGAAGAGGCTTAAGATACCGAGAAGTAGAGATACTCATGTCATTATGTGAGAGATCACCTCTTTGTAGTAGTCGTGCAATGTTGCGACATTGTCTATCATAGTGCAATGATTCTTTAGGCACATAGGTTCTAGACATAGAGGCCTCAACCATATCATCAGTAGATATACACTCTTCTCCCCAAAGAAGTGAGGTAGAAGGAAGATCATCTCCCATTTGAACCATAGTGTGCAGTGGTGACTCATCTGTATCTGTGTCTGAATTACTGAGCATGGGAGTATTTCTAGAATTATCAAGGAGGGAAAATCTACCCTCATCTTCTCTATAGATCCACTCTTGAATAGCTTGTTCTTCTCTTTCTGCTTCTAAAGGAATGGATGAAGGAACAAAAGTATCAAAGATCATCATAGCAGAAGTGGAAGGCTTCATGTTATTAGAAGGTTTCCCATATGACCGAGGATAAATAGGTATAGAAGCAAAGGAATCCAGCGTATATTCACCCATACCAAGGCTCATCATCTTAAGTGATTTCTCAGCAGCAACTAGAGACGTACTAGGATCAACAGAAGGTTCATTGTGAGGAACAAATTTTTCAGCAGTAGCAAGAGCATTGATAGCAATAGTATGGTCTCCAGGAATCACAACCTCAGTGCCATTGTATGGAAATTTGACGCACTAATGATAAGTGGAAGGAACAGCCTGCATTTCATGGATCTAAGGATGACCCAAAAGAATGTTATATGTGAGTGGGATGTCCAATACTTGGAAGCTAATATCTTTCATGATAGGGCCCACTCAGACAGGCAGCGTGATAAGACCTTTAGAAGATCTTTCCACTTCATCGTAAGCTTTTATAGTAATCTTCTTCTTAGAATCCACAGTGAACTTTGACAAACCCAACTGTTGTATGACATTGAAAGAAACAATATTTAACCCTGCACCATTGTCTATCAGGACTCGGCAGACTTGGGTATTGTAGACTAGAACTTCAATGTGTAAAGCTAGATTATGAGGGTGAGCAATAGATATGTCATCTTTTGCAGAAAAGGAGAGAGATAGCGGAGATGAAATGTGGTTGACCATAGCCTGAAATTGATCTGGATCAATGTCATTGGGAACACATGTTGTACGTAGAGCCTCATCAAGAATCTCTCTATGCGAAGGGGACAACCGAAGCAACTCAAGGATAGATATCTGTGCTGGTGTCTTTTGCAAATGTTGGACAAGGTCATAGCTAGGGGTGGCTGAAGGAGCCGTATGTTTGGAAGGCAAAGCTTGTTTAGGATCTTGCGTAGTTTTAAGGACAACCTTGGCTTGCCCCCTAGTAACAACATTCAATATCTCAATTTGGGAAGATGAACTATCACGTGTTTGCAAGACCAATTTTGGCTTACCATAATTGGCTTTATTATCATCTGGAGACCTCATCATTAGAACACTCTCAACGGGCTTGACCATGTTAATCATAGGTGCATTAGAAGGAAATGTGTAATTGATCTTTGCATCATAATTCTTCTTATGTGCTTGAGAGGTTTCCCCCTTATCATGCTTAGGTAGAGGATCTTTGAAAGCTATGTGATCATAATTTTTAGTTAAGCCATCAGTGGAGATTGTGCCATTCTCAATAAGATCCTGAATATCATCCTTAAGCTTAAAACAATTGTTTGTCGGATGTCCCTTGTTTCTATGATAATGACAATAATGATCCTCTCGCCACCAATTAGGCTTATTTAGTGGATCCCAGTTACTAGGTTTATCAGGAAGTGTAAGATATCCATTGTCAACCAAAGTCTTAAGGATCACATCGTAAGGTTCTTCCAACTTGGTATAGACTCTCTTTCAAAATGAATTCTTAGGCTTATCTGCATATTGAGGTTTAGGAGCACTGTGAGCATTGGTAGCTTCTTGTTGTTTTGCTGCATAGATAGCATTGGAGAGATTGAAAGAAGGCTCTTTAGCTTTAGGAGCGTCAACAACCCCATCATTAACAACATACTTGTTCTTATTACAAGGTTTGTTCTTATCTTTGCCATTGCCTTTAGCATCTTTATTAATAAAAATATCCCCTTTTCTTATAGCTACATCCTCAATTCGATATGCACTTTCAACCATGTAATTGAAAGAGGAGAACAGTTGCTCCCTTAGATCATAAAATAGCTCAAGCACAAGTGTGTTGATGAAAATGTCAATCTTTTCTCTTTCAGGTAGCGGACGAGGATATCTAGAATACAATGACCTCCAACATTGTAAGTAAGTTGAAAATGGCTCACCTTGATGTTGTCTTAGATTACCAAGATCTATCATGGTGACAGGTTGTTGGATGTTGTAAGAATAATGCTGGGTAAATCGTTGAGCCAACTCATCAAAAGTCTTAAGAGGTGGTGTCAATTTCACAAACCATTCTAAAGCTTGTCCTCTTAAGCTTCGAGGGAATAATCATAGAAGAAATGTGTCTTCATGAAGGAAGTCCATGCTAAGAGCATAAAAGTGACGCACATGGTCATGGGGATCACCATTTCCATCATACTTGTCATATTTTGGAACCTCAATATCCCTAGGAAATGGGACCATGTATAGACTTTTATCAAAAGGAAGAGCACAAATTGATTCTACAAAAGAGACCTTTGGAGGCTCTCTTTCTATTTCCATTTGGGTAAGGCGTTGATTTGTCTGACACAGTTCCTCTTCAAGGACTTCCAATTCAGTTGGTACTCTTTGTTGGACAATTTGTCTGACATCATAGCTAGGAGGAAGCTTGTATCCTCTTGAAGTCATATATTGAAAATATTGATCACCATTACGCTCTAAAAGCTTATGCATCATGTGTTGGGAGACCACATCTTGTTCAAATCTCATAAGATCCTCACTAGAAATCTCATCATCAGCCTCTACTTCATGTTGAGAGGGAGGAGGTCTAGGAGGTGAAGAAGGCATACCAAAAGTGGTTCTTGGAGGAGATCTTGGTGGCGTGTTGTTGCCATTGTTGCCATTGATAAAAAGAGGTCTATGCTCATGATTACTAGTCTCAGGTTGCTCATGAAATGTCCCTCTATAAGCCATGCACCTAGCAGCATCCATCCTTTATTGATTGTGTTCTTTGTCTAAGCGCACTTGGTTATCTTTATGCTCAAAATGTTCTTGCAAATGTTGAAATTTTTCTTGTTTAGTCAAAGTGAGTGAGACACTGTCTATGTTTTTGGGGGTCTTGAATGCGGAAAAGAGGAAACCTCCTTTGTACCACGGTGTAGCCTTAGAATTCTCAGATTGGTCAGAACTAGAATTGTCGTTGCTAATGGGTGCTTTTGAACATCTAGTTGGAGAAGGTAACTATGTATAATTGAATGGAGGATGACTCTCCTGCTCAAATTGAGACCGAGTTGTAACCGGCATGAAAAGAGATGTTGGTTGACCAATAGAATGAGACAAAGTTTCTCAAATTTGAGATAAGAAAAGCTAATAAAGATCACTTGTCAAAGTAGAACAATAGAGAGAGATGGCTCATCAAAAGTGCTCAAGCACTTACAGCAATCAATTGACTAAAGCTGAGCAGCGAGCAAGAAGCTCAATAAGCAAGTAACTAGAGAGGTAATCGTGATGCGACAAGTGATCAAGAGTAGCATTCATTAAACTCAAATCCAATAGTTTTAGCTCATTTTTTTTAGTCTAGAACAAATCTAAGCATGTAGGCAACAAGCCAGTTTCAGGTAAGAATAGAAAAAGACACTCTACGACAGGTTAAAATGCAAGTTTAGTAGCTCCGGATTGTAATAGCAACAAGACAACAAAAAGGTTATGGGTGACACTTTCCAGGCAAGCGGGGTGACAATTGTGGAGGGACGAACTTTCTTGTGATATTTCTCAGAATAGGGTGCGACACTGTTCCACGGTCATATGACTCTTTGACCAGTGAACATAAAAAATCTCAATTTTAAAGCATTTTGATCGATTTCAAAGATTGGATAGCACAATTTCTTAGTTTGACAGATAGTAACAGCAAGTAAAAGACAAGTTTGCAAACAGTAGGTGATCAAACATGTCATAGAACACTTGAAACAAGGGTAAAAGCAACCTTACCAAGACAAGCACTTGTGATATCAAAATAGAAAAATTCTATGAGTGCTACCATTTGTTTGAATGTTGAGAACATTTACACTAGTATAGCACAATCGAAGATAATTCAAGCAATTACTACCTAGAAGGACAAGGCTCATTACTTAGCAATGTGACCCACAACTTGATGCTCCCTTGCCTCACACCAAGTGGTTGCCCACAAGAGATATTGGCATTGTCACGGAAGTGTCAAAAACACAACCAAAGGAACACATATGGTGAGTGTCTTTGGCTGATCCGGGTAAGTCCACTTGGATCAATCCTTGCACCAAGAAGCTAAGTGGCTAAAATAAGGTGGCCTCTATCTAAAGGTTTGTAGTAAGGGCTTCCATTCATAACACCCCTCTTGCTCCTCATAAAGGACTAGGACCTCACGGCCTCAAGAGTACCTTAAGAATTCTTGCTCAATGCTTTCCCCATGGTCACAATCCCATGAGCTACTAACATCAAGCGAAGACAAGTGTTATGTCTACCAAGGTTTTGTGTCCTCGATAGCCTTGAGATTATAGTGAGTTGGAATCACTCACCACTAAGGAAAATGATGACAAGGTTGTCCCCACTTGGGTCATTCCTCTTGATTGCTCAAGAGCAGGCCCGCAAAAGGATCCTATACTAAACAAAGAATGGATGATTTTTGAGGTTCAAGGTTTTTGGTTCACCACAAGGGTGAAGAGCATACTCCCCTAACCCAAAAACTTCTTCCAAACACACCAAGCAAAGATTTAATTACCCCCTTGCTTTCAAAATCCCAAGATGGGTCAAGATTTATGTTTCACCACAAGGGTGAAGAGCATACTCTCCTACCACCTCAAAATTCCTACAACAAGGTATTAAGTGCCTATGAAATGAAACAACTAGTATATGCCGCACTTAATAAAAAAAGCAATTAAACAAGCACTTGATTTGGTTTTTTATGCTTAGGGAAGCCCTACAAAAACCATTAGTAGCCCTCTTTGACATGCGTTCTTTTGGAAAAATATCTCAAGCAAGTGCACCTACAAGCACAACTTGTTAGTGTTGTCAATCAGGATCGCGCCAATAGCTTGATATGGAATCTAGCTATCCTGTTGAAACATGGAAATATTCTCACTGATGGGGGTGAGAATGAATCTTTAGATTCTAGGCCGGTTCCTCTTAGGTTTGGAATATCACTTGCACAAAAAATGTTGTATGTAAAGAAAAGGGGAAAAGAAATGTCTTAATCAACCCTAAAACTATGAAGGTGATACACCAAATCTGACTTATAACATGAATTAATTCAGCATAGACTTTAAGAAATAGTTATGATTCTCAATACCCAGACAATCACGTAACTACAAAAGTGTTTCTATGTAAGGATCTGATATTTTTGCAAAGGTAGGGAAACAGTGCTTCACCAAATCAATGCAAAAAATTAAAACACAAACAATAGACCTGCAATTACATGTATCAAGATTTTGAAGCAAAAAGGAATGCAGCTTATAGTGAAGGATAACACAACACTAAAGCAATGAAAATTCACAAAAATCACCTCAAAACCAATGGGAAGGAACAGGTATCTCTATTAACCAATGCTAGAACCAATCTCTATTACAAAATGCCTTACAATTCTCTCTCTAGTTTGTAGTATGCAAAACAAGTGAGCCAAAAAAAAGTCTTCAATAATCCAATCAAAAAATGATAAATAGAATACATACAAAACCCTAATCTGAATGCATGAGGAAAACCTCCAAAAAGACAAGTCAAAGTGCTGGAACGTGAAGTCAAAGTGCCCCAATAACTGCCTTAAGTGATGCCTGACTAAACTGCCACTCCAACTCATGTCAAAACTGCTACATATCTCCCAAAATCATGCAAATCAGGGGGGGGTCAGATATGGACTCAAACTCCATCAAAATTGAAAACCAACTCCTAGAAACGAGGAGTGAACTGCTCAAAAAGTTCTCTCTACTGATATCAATTGATTCTGAACTCAATGAGAACTTCAAGGTAACTCAAACTGCCTCTAAACTATCTCCAATATGTCTCAGGACTGAAAAGAACTGAAAGAATCCCCCTTTGACTAGGAGCAATGATCCTAAAGTCTACTTTAGCTATACATTTATTCGTTAATATATTTCCTAAAAGTTTAAATTTATATTTCTCCTAAATTATACTTATTATAGTTGATTCAATAAATAATATACTTATACTTTTACATATAAAAAATAGAATATAATTCTATTTTAATAAAATTATGTAAAGTATAGTTCTATTATTTATTGAATATAATATGTATAAAAATCAAAAAAAATATTTAATTATATATATCACAATACATAATTTTATTTAGATTAAAATAGATGACTAAATAATCCATTTTAATTTAAATATAATTATATTACAACATATATATAATTAAAAGAAAAATTTAAAAGAAGAAATATAAATATAAACTAATATACAATACATAACAAAATAAAATATATAAACTAAAGTTATGCTAAACTAGAAGATTAACGTGACCTTCACAATACATACCTTCCAAGCATTAATCTTGTAATATTACTTAGTCGACATGACTTTTCTTCACAAATATCTGCTATACACTGCAAAGCCATGTGATGTCTGAATGCTTGGCATGCTGGGAGACTTGCCGTGGACTGCAGCCTTGCGGATGCCAAACTTTGTAAAATATGGCAAATGCGTTTTTGTTTCATTTGTCATTTTCAGTCTTCATTAGGTTTTGTTTCTTTTCCTTTTTTGCCTAGAAGATGCAAAGGCTGGGGTTTGAAGGTTTTGACGTTGCCAGGAAGGTATTTGATGCATTATGCTCTCTGTTCTTGCTGCAAATCTGAGCTCTTCTGCTGTCTATTTTTCCTTTGGCTGCCACCATGCTGGGTCTGCATCTCCATTTTGGTACTCCTTATTGATCTCGGATGGACATTCAATCATAGCCACTGTTGTGCTATTTAGTGCCATTGCTTTGGCATGCTGAAGCTGCTATTTTCTCTGATTTTGAGCTTGTTCTGGGCGTGAATATCACCTATAGCTAGAAGTCGACCTCTACCAATCTCAAACGTGGTTCTCTGTTGTTACTCACGGTTCCTTCTATGATACATAACTGTGTGTTATTACTTCGAGATGAGAACTCATGATTTGTTGAGCTCGGCCTCTTTGACATCTGATAATCACTGAAGCTATTCTCGGCTATAGCATACAGATAAGTTAATTTTTTGACTCATCCTTCTCTTGAATCATGTTATTGTAATCGATTTTGGAGATTACTTGATCTGGGTATATATTTCCCTGGAAATACTTGCCGGTTTTAACTCTTCCTTCTGTATGCTTCTTCGGCACTATATTTGCATCTAGGTATTCATTTTATTTTTTTTTGCTGTTATTTGTCAAAAACGCCTCTAATTTTTGTGTGATATGTGGCTTCATTTGCTGAAAATATGTCTTTGTCTATGCTGAAAATGGGATTCACTATTTTCATGTCCTCTACTGGCATTTCATATCTTGACGACTGCTTTCTTTGAATGGCGCTGTTATCAAAAGTAAGAACCTAGCATTCTTTTTTGTTTCTTCGAATGATAAAGAGCTCGGCCTTTGCAATAGCAAATTCGAACTCGAGCCAGAGTAAAGATAAGTTCCTCTTTCTCTGCTGTAGATAAAACCCATATGTACGCGTTAAAACTGAGTACATTACCTTTGATTATGAAACCCTCTTGATGCTGATTTACTTTTTTGAAAGTATACCTCTGCCATTACTATTTCACTTTGTAAACTAGACTGATTTTAGTTGCTTTGCATCCTTATGGAGAATTTCTGGAAAAAATAATGTAAAAAACTGAATATACACAGTTCACTTGGTATTGCTTATACCTTGACAATTTGCTTTTATTGTTCTTGAATTGCATGCCAATCCCCTTTTCAAAGCAAAGTGTTGAATCTTTCTATGTAGATTCTTTGGCTGTATATGTTGTTCATGCTGAATATAAGGATTGAAAGTGGCATCACCGTATCTTTCTATTTTTAGGGCCAAGAAATTGTCTTAATTTTTTTTTTTTTCTTGCATATTCTGAATACAAATCTGAATATTTCACTTGCAATAATCACAGTAATCTGGACTTGATGCTGTCATGTTACGTTCAGCTCCTCTTTGCTTATAACATAATCCTCTATCTTTACGCTGTACATAGTTTCCTGTAACAATCTTGAAGATTTTGTGCCTATTGAAATATCTTTAAAATTGTTATCATCATCTTAACTGTTTTCTTGTTTGATACACTTATTGTGATAAAAGTTTTATGATAGTTCTTACCAATAGAGAGTTTATGTTTTTTTTCTTGATTCCTGTAACATCCAACTGAATTCTTGTAGCATGTTATTTCTTGCATTGAAAATAAATTCTCTAATACTCTGTTATAGATCCATGATTCAAATGTGATAGGATTTGTAGCACAAATACTCATTTTCAACAAAGCAATCTGATTCTTTGTTTCTTTTACATCTTTGATGCATTGTATTAACTTAATTCCTTCCGGATATGCCTTCATGCACTGTTTTAAATCATCGAAACATAATAATTTCTGATTTCTCACTTCTTATTTTTTCAAAACAGCAGTATGTATCTTTTAGAATCTAAATGTTTGTTTGATATAACTTAATGAATGGTTTTATACACGTATTGCAATAACTTGTAAAGACGTATCATTTTTGTAAAATCAAATCAGACTAAAACAATACCATTTATCTTTGAAATACCTCATGCATACTTAACTCATCATTGATATGTAATTCTGTTGCTTTAATGTCATGCTCTGTTTTCACTGTTGATTACTCATTCAATCTCTGATCTGTCACCCATCCCTTTATGCACTATCTTGTCTCATGCTTCTCATATATGTAGTTCAAACCAGCATTGCATAATATTTAACCTTTGCTTTGTACGAACACAAGGTATAGAATTACCTCATTCCTTGATTATGCCATCTGTTTCTGACACTTGACCATTGATCTGAACTTCTTTAATGTAGCCAGCATATTGAATTATCACTTATGGGGTTCGAGCACGGGCTCGTGACTCCCACAAGTGAACTGTAAAACATAAAACTCATTTCCTTAACCATTTTCCTATTCCGTTCCATCATAAAATATAACTTTTAAACTCTTGAAACCTTGATATGTCGGCTAAAAGGTTTCATGATATGAATCATGTCCCTTTAACAACCTAGTTCATTGTACCTCCATGATTTAGCTAAAAGGTCCCATGCCTGTAATGTATGCATGCCCCCTCGACAACCTCCTCAAGTCCACCGGTCTTCGAGTCTTCACCTCTTCATAGCTTCGGTCAGAAAGTTTCATGCGCATAGTGTATGCACATCCTTTCTACAACCTACTTAGTCTTCAAAACCTATTTCTGCAAATGGAACAAATGATGTTAAGAAAAACATGATATTATTTCTCTCTTTTCTGATCCTTTCCCTCAGTTTTATGACTTTTCTTTCTTTTTCATCTTTCTGAAATGTGATCAAGTAGAGGATTAGACAGTTCATTTTCCCTTTCTTGCTCAGTTCATACGAACTGACCATCTTTTATCTCTCTCTTTTGCAGGATGTACCGGATGACCTGGAACTCTTCAAAGTGCAGAACCAATGGTGCAGCGAAGCTCAAACTTCAACAAACAACCAGGCAATGAGGCTTATCCTATCTCCTTCTCTCCTTATTTGCATTTCCAGAATGTAACTGTTCTCTTTTCTTTGCATTTGATTCTTTATCCAATTCATTGAATTGAAAATGCATGCTTGCATCAATACTTAGAGCCACGGGGTGTGTGGTTTATCATTTGTACCTTTGAAATGTACTTCTTTTATTCATTTTTATAGCGACCACTGCTTGTGTGGCAAATCTAAATATTGTACTTCATTTTTTTGAAATGTAAGCAATTGTTTTTCTATTTACTGTTGAGCTCAAAATCTAAATATTAATTTGCTCTTAAGTTCGATGTTTAAATGTTTGCAATTCTCTGTTGTACATGCATTTTCCTTTTTTTTGAATTTTTATCATTCTGGAATTCTAAACAGCAACCTTAGCAAGTTTACATTGAAATGCAAAACACTTAGTCAAATTATCAATTTAGTGCAAATAAAATGATAACATTTTCTGGCGACCTCTCAGGGTTGTTTGCCTGCTAAACAAAATGAACCAGTTGCCTTGTGCAATCCATTGGGCACAAAGTCTAGAACCTTGATAAACTAAACCTCTCCAAACTTAGAAAACTTAGAAACAGCTGAAAACTGAAACACACCGCACAACTAGAAAAATTGAAACTAAATTGAAACTAAATTACCTTACGCTAGCTGCTTGGGGATCTACGTTTAGGCATGTCCTTAGCACCATTATATGGTTTTTATATCTATTCTGTGATATGATGATGCTAATGACAGCAGTAATTGATTTGCAAACAGCTAGCATAAGGTAGAAAACAAATTCAAGTGAATTTTCAGAATTGTGTACTTCCCTGAAAAATTTGTCTTCTCTTCTAAAATTTGCAAGCTTGCTTAGAAAAAACAAAAATCATGGATGACCTATTTTGGAACGTGGCTGTTGCTCCTGATTTGAAACCTTGGAATGTCCATTGTTTCAAATTGGGATTGATATAAACATTTCTGAATAGATCTGCCATGAACTTGTACAATCTTGCAGCTTTCAGAAACTATTATTGTGTGCTGGAAACCCTTAGAGGAATTTGAAAATAGCAAGTAAACCTGCTGCTGTGGTTCATCATAAAATTATACTTGATCTCCTATGATGTAGACGCTGAATTTAAACTCAGATCTATAATGATGGGCGTTCATTTATGAGGTATGATGCACTATAGCAACATGTTTACTTTCTGCAACTAACAACTAACCGTAACTAATTGAAAGCAAACTATCTATGTGCAAAGGCACTTATTCTTGTTCAAATCACCTCAAAAACAACATTTGAAGTGGATCCCATTAACTGGGATTGGTAATTCCTCTCCATCCATAGTTGAGAGTTGAAAAGCGTTGTTAGCCTTGCATCCTATAATCACGAATGGACCATTCCACATGGCATCAAACTTTGAATGCCTGCCAGGCCTACTCTTCAACTCATCCCATTTTAGTACCAAATCACCTTCTTTTAAGACTCTTGAGATAGCTTTTCTGTCGAATGTCTTCTTCATTTCATCGTGATAATCATTCATCTTCTGAAAAGATCCTCTTCTAACCTCTTCCAGTTCGATTAACGTAGCTAACCTTACCTCCATAGGTTGCTGGTCTAGTAGGTCCAACTCTTTAATCAAGCTCAGACTTGGTAATTCAATTGAGATTGGCAATCTTGCTTCTTTGCCATAAACCAAAACATACGGTGAATTACCTATTGAGTGTTTAGGACTGATTCTATCAGCCCATAATGCATGTTTCAGCTTGCTATTCCAAGCACGCTGATTATCTTCAATTGTCCTTTTCATGATGCGAATCAAATTTTTATTGGTCAATTCAGCTTGTCCATTTCCCTGTGGGTAGTAATTAGATGAAGTACTTAGGTACACATTATTCTTAACAGCCCAATCTGAAATTCTTGTGCCTAAAAATGCTAAGGTATTGTCAGATACAATAGATTCAGGTGTTCCAAACCTGGTAATCATATCTTCATAAAAATTTAAAACTGAAGCTTCATTAGCCTCTTTCAAGGCAACAGCTTCGGTCCACTTAGTAAAGTAATCTATGTCTGTCAAGATGTACTTGTGCCCTGAACTTGATGTTGGATTAATAGGACCAATGAAATCTAAACCCCATTTAGCAAAGGATTGCTCAATCTGAACTAGAGTTGGGGGTAAAGCTACTAACCTTTGTTTATCTGAAAATATAGCACATTTTGAACATTTTCTTACCCAGCTGAATGCATCTTTGTATAAATTAGGCCAAAAGTATCCAGCCTTCAAAATCTTAAGTGTTGTTGTCCTTGCAGTGAAGTGACCACCTGCTGGTCCATTATGGAACTCCTATAATAGCTTATCAGTCTGGTCATTACTAACACATCTCAGCAAAACTCCATTGAAATCTCTTTTATACAACACATTATTCAAAATACAATAAGAAATGGACTGCAATCTATAATATCATCTTTTGGACCTATTCAAACCTTTAGGACATCGTCCTGTTTGCAGAAAATCAATCATTTCTCTTATCCAATCATTCTGTATACTTGGAACAGTGGGCTGATTCTGGTCTTGGAAGGCTAGAATTACCTCAGAATCGTCATCTATAACGTTATCATCATTACCAGCCAGCTGTTCACATAAGCCTTGGCCTCTTACCAGCTTTGTGACCTTGATGTCAATATCATACTCCATAGCTTTCCTAATCCAACCTGCCCTTTTAGTGTTGAAATCCTTATTTAATAAGAATTCTTTAACAGCATGATGAGCAACCATTAGATGTATCTTATTATTAGAAAGCATATGCCTAAATTTCTTAAGACTTCTAATCACATCCAGGACATATTTTTCAACAAATGAATAATTCAGTTCATAATCTTTTAAGCTTTGGCTGAAAAATGCTATCGGCTGCTCTTGTTCCATGTCATTTTTTTGAACTAACATAGCAGCAATGCTGCCCGTACTTCCATAAGCATAAAGAGTGAAATTTTTGAAAAAATTAGGATTTAACAATGTGGGAGCAGCAGCAAGAGCTTCTTTGATTAATTCAAAACTCAACTTACCTTCTTTGGTCCATTTGAAAGCAATATTCTTTTTTAGCATGGCTGTAAGTGGTTTTAACAATTCAGAAACATCAGGGATGAATCTTCTAACAAAATTAATCCTTCCTAGAAAGCTTTGAAGTCCCTTTTTATGTGCTGGTAATGGCAGGGCTAAAATAGCACTTACCCTTTCAAGTTCAATAGTTACGCCATCTTTCAAAATGATAAACCCCAATAGCTTACCTTCATGAACCGAAAATATACTCTTTTTTGGATTCAAGGAAATCCCGTATTCTCTACATCCTTCGAAAATTATTCTCAAATGCTTGAAATGATCAGTTGAATTCTTTGAAAAAATAGTAATATCATCTAAATACACTAGCACAAATCTGTACATTAGATTGATAAAGGCTTTATCCATAGTCTTTTGGAATGTAGCACTAGCATTTGACAATCCAAATGGCATTTTTTTATACGCCATTGTTCCCCATTTGGTTGTAAAAGCTATTTTATACCTATCTTCTTCCTTAACCATGATTTGTTTATAATCTGAAAAGCTATCCAGCAATGAAAAATGCTCAGAACCTGAGACCACCTGCAAGATCTGTTCCATTGAAGGCAAAGGATGCCTATCCTTTAATGATGCCCTGTTTAAATCACAAAAATCTACACAAAGTCTGATTTCTCCATTCTTTTTCCTTACAGGAACTAGATTTGAAACCCAAGATGTATGTTTGATTAGAAAAATGATGTTACTTTCAATCAATTTATTCAACTCTTTAATCATTAAGGGTTCAAGTTTAGGATTTACCGGTCTTTGCTTTTGTCTAACCGGTTTGGCTCCCGGTTCTAATTCAATTGTGTGCTGGAAGATATTGGGATCAAATCCTTTCAGATCTAAATAATTCCATGCTATTATGTCATAAAATTCATTACAAAGATTGATAAAGGTCAAACGCTCCTCAGGTGTACATACCTTACCAAGTTTGAGTACCTTATCCTGTGACACAGCAATCTCTTCATAATGCTCCTTTTTGATCTGCAGGCTGGATTTATCTTTTTTGAACTCGTCATCTATTCCAAACATAGACTCCAAAGTAACAAGACCCTTGGGCATCTTATTAGTCCTTAACTGAATAATTTGATCCTCATACTGATCCTGCAACCTTTGCTGATTTGGTTGTGAAAACTCAGCTTCTTCCCTTAGAAAATTTACAATGTGTTGATCAGATTCAAAAACCTGCCAACTATCTGCATTATTAGGTACAGTAGGTCTAACAATAACCTTAACATGATTAAGCCCTTTATCATTACTGATTTCTGATGGTATGTCATATTGGGCTCCTACAGCTGCAAGCCTATCAGCATGTTTGTTTTCATTTCTAGGAATAGACTGCAAATTAAAAGCTTCAAAACCTTCAATCAGGTCCCATACAACATGTCTATAACTTTTTAATAAATCATTCTTTGTTGTATGAACTTTTCTAACCTGATTTACAATCAATTCAGAATCTCCAAAAACTTGTAAATAGCTGATTCCCTTCTTGATTGCCCATTTTAAACCATTAACAAGGGCTTCATACTCAGCCACGTTATTTGTGCAACTAAAAGTAAATTGAAAAGCAGCATAATACCTCTGATTTTCTGGTGAAACCAGCATGCAGCCACCTCCAGCACCTATTTTGCTATGAGATCCACCAAAAAATAGTTTTCAAACAGCGCCAGCTTGCTGTTCTACATCTTTATTTTTAATAATAGCTGGTGTAAAATCATTAATTTCATGAATAACATAATTTCCCAGGCTAGGTTCTTCAATTTGAGCATTAGAAATTATGACATTTTCATCAGCCCAAGTATCTAATAAAATGTCAGGAATTTGTTCAACTTGCATTTTTGACTCATGAATAGCATCAATTTCTTCCTGGTCATAAATAACAGCTGTTGTACCATTTTCAGTACTAGTAACATGTGGTTCAATGCAAAATTTAGCAATAGGTTCAGAAGGAATAGTCACCTTAGTACCATACCTAGTACGAAATAGCATATGTGACCAATCAGCTGACAGATATCCTCCTATTTTTGTCGTAAAGTCTCTTGATAAACAGATAGAAAAATTAGGAGGTAGATCAATAATAAAGACATCCATAGGAACTGAAAAAGTAGGGCAAGCGTGCATTGTTAGATCAAGATTTTTAATCACACCAACCGTCTCTATAGCTATACCATCAAGTTGTACGACCCCCTTTTCTATTGGTTCATATTTGAGACCTAATTGGTCAACAATCTTCTTGGGCATAACTGAACTAGAAGCCCCAGAATCAATCATGCAATTGCGTACCAAATTCTTTCCTATAATGATAGTAATATAGAAAGGTGGAGGTTTTACCAGTTTAGGTAACTGCTGGGTCAAAACATCATTTCCAGCCATTAAGACCCTTGGGGACTGCTGTTTCAAAACATCATCAAAAAGCGCAAGACTCTGCAATGCTTCCTGTAGCATATCTTTTTGTCCCGGAAGTGCCAAGACTTCCCAAATTGAAACAGGAACATGCATCTTTTTAAGATAATCAACAATGTTAAAACCTTGGACACTAACCTTTTGCTGTTGTTTTGGAATAGTGAGATCTTTTATTGGTTTTATTGGCTGGGAATGATCATCTGGTACAGGAACCTGCTATTGTTTACCCTTTAGATTTTGCTGTGGTGGTAAAATGACAAGTTTTTGTACCTTATCACCTTGCTATTGCTCATTTACAGCCTTTGTTTTTGACCTCGTGCCTGCTGCTACAGGTCTCCAAACTTGATCCTGATCAAAATTAGCTACCAAAACAATTTCTTCAGCATTAAAGTTTATTAACGTCACATCCAGATTACCTTGCTGTCATACTTGTTGATTTGAGCTTCTCCTTGAACATTAACAGTTTGATTCTGTAGAACATCCTACCTTCTAGCTTCTAAGGCAAATGGATAGTCAAGCCAAAAATGATTTGCATTGAAAGTATTGCACCACTCCTCTTCTTGTGCGTAGTTATTCTATGGGACAACTACCATTTCTTTGGAGGTACTAGGAGTAGCATAATTGTACGGCTGATTAGTCCTTTGACTATAATTTCTTTGCTGGCCCTAATTTTGGTGTTACTGGTTTGAGCCTGATGCCTGATTAGACTGTCTATTTTGCTGATAAGGGGCTTGAGGAGGTCTGTTGTATTGACCTTGTTGCCTCTTCAAATTTGTGATTTCATTACCATAGGTCTGCAAGGTTCTCATTATGTCCTCATTTTTATCTTTTAACTCTAAATTATGCTCTTTCAACTCTCTGAAAGGAGCTGTAGCAGCGTGTTCCTCTGCTGCAACCTGCATATTAAATGCTGGTAACGCTGGCATAGGTGGTACAACCACTATTGGTGGTACAATGGCTGGCACTACTGGCTATATTTCTGCAAATTATGGCATAGGAGGTCTTGGAGATAGCTTACCAGCTTGTATCAAGCTATTTTCTGCTCTCACAACAATGTCAAATGCATCTGGTAGAGTACGCCCACCCATAGACTGAATCATGAGTGCAATGTCACTGTTAAAAGCCTTTAGATAAAACAAAAATGCATAATCATTACATGGTTTTACAGATGCTGAAATTCTATCCCAAGTTCACTGAAAATAAAAATTGAAATCTGAAATATGCTCATGAACATTTCTTTTTATTGTGGTCAACTGTTCTACCAAAGATAAATTATCTGATCTATCTTCAAATTTATTGATTAGAACAGTGCCTAAAGCATCTCACGAAGTAATTGAATTAACAGGTAGACTTCTAAACCAAATTAACATTTTACCCTTAAGTGAAGCTGCTAATAACTTTAATGCTACATCATCATGAGTAACTTGATGTAACCCACAAAGAGTAGCCACATCCTTAATATGTTCAATAGCAGAAACTTGACCATCACCATTAAAGTACGTCAAACCTTTAAGTGCCGCAGGCGGAATATCATGATGTGTAGCAATTTGTAGTGGACTGCCAGCATTAAAAGATATGAAAGAAAGATTTCTGGTCATTTGTGTTGGTGGTATTTGCTGCTGAAATATAGGTACCTATTGGGTACTATGAACTACCTTTCTTTGATAAGTTTTCAATCCCGGAGTAGTGGTAGCGCTTGTGGATGCTACCGCAACAAATTGATTCTTTGTAGCCTCTTCAAAAATAGGTAATTCTGATTCTGAATTATCAATAGCACTTAAATCCTCAGGAAAATTGAAATCCTCTACAATTACCTCATGTCCTTTAGAAATGGTAGCCTCATCTTCAAAGATAGGATTTTCAAATAATGAAAAATCAAGTCCCCTAAGCAAAGAAGATGACTCTCCTGCAGCTTGAGATGCTCTATTTCTTCTAGCTAATCTGTTACCTCTCCTGTTTGGTGGAAGTTCTTGATAAATAAACCCTTCACTGTTTGCTCTTGTAGGGGTCATGTTCATTAGGATAAATCAAAAAATCTGCAACTGAATCTGTAATAAACCCTTATAATGGAATCGCCAGGTGCTAAAAAACTACCTTCTGAAAGGCTGCAATACTACTATTCACACCAAAACAGCAATAAGAAACTTGTAAAATAATGAACTGTGAAGCAGTTCGAGTCCCACCGGGCGTGCCAAAAAACTGTTGTCAATCATGATCGTGCCAATAGCTTGATATGGAATCTAGCTATCCTATTGAAACATGGAAACATTCTCACTGATGGGGGTGAGAATGAATCTCTGGATTCTAGGCCAGTTCCTCTTAGGTTTGGAATATCACTTGCACGAAAAATGTTGTATGTAAAGAAAAGGGGAAAAGAAATGTCTTAATGAACCCTTCAACTATGAAGGTGATACACCAAATTTGACTTATAACATGAATTAATTCAGCACAGACTTCAAGAAATAGTTATGATTCTCAATACCCAGACAAACACTTAACTACAAAAGTGTTTCTATGTAAGGATCTAATATTTTTGCAAAGGTAGGGAAACAGTGCTTCACCAAATCAATGCAAAAAATTAAAACACAAACAATAGACCTGCAATTACATTTATCAAGATTCTGAAGTGAAAAGGAATGCAGCTTATAGTGAAGGATAACACAACACTAAAGCAATGAAAATTCATAAAAATCACCTCAAAACCAATGGGAAGGAACAGGTATCTCTATTAACCAATGCTGGAACCAATCTCTATTACAAAATGCCTTACAATTCTCTCTCTAGTTTGCAGTATGCAAAACAAGTGAGCCAAAAAAAAGTCCTCAATAATCCAATCAAAAAATCATAAATAGAATACATACAAAACCCTAATCTGAATGCATGAGGAAAACCTCCAAAAAGACAAGTCAAAGTGTTGGAACGTGAAGTCAAAGTGCCCCAATAACTACCTTAAGTGATGCCTGACCGAACTGCCACTCCAACTCATGTCAAAACTGCTCCATATCTCCCAAAATCATGCAAATCAGGTGGGGGTCGGATATGGACTCAAACTCCATCAAAATTGAAAACCAACTCCTAGAAACGAGGAGTGAACAGCTCAAAAAGTTCTCTCTACTGATATGAATTGATTCTGAACTCAATGAGAACTTCAAGGTAACTCAAACTGCCTCTAAACTGTCTCCAATATGTCTCAGGACTGAAAAGAACTGAAAGAATCCCCCTTTGACTAGGAGCAATGATCCTAAAGTCTACTTTAGCTATACATTTATTCGTTAATATATTTCCTAAAAGTTTAAATTTATATTTCTCCTAAATTATACTTATTATAGTTGATTCAATAAACAATATACTTTTACTTTTACATATAAAAAATAGTATATAATTCTATTTTAATAAAATTATGTAAAGTATAGTTCTATTATTTATTGAATATAATATGTATAAAAATCAAATTTTTCTTTTAATTATATATATCACAATACATAATTTTATTTAGATTAAAATAGATGACTAAATAATCTATTTTAATTTAAATATAATTATATTACAAAATATATATAATTAAAAGAAAAATTTAAAAGAAGAAATATAAATATAAACTAATATACAATACATAACAAAATAAAATATATAAACTAAAGTTATGCTAAACTACAAGATTAACGTGACCTTCACAATACATACCTTCAAAGCATTAATCTTGTAATATTACTTAGTCGACATGACTTTTCTTCACAAATATCTTCTATACACTGCAAAGCCATGTGATGTCTGAATGCGTGGCATGCTAGGAGACTTGCCGTGGACTGTAGCTTTGCGGACGCCAAACTTTGTAAAATATGGCAAAGGCATTTTTGTTTCATTTGTCATTTTTGGACTTCATTAGGTTTTGTTCCTTTTCCTTTTCTGCCTAGAAGATGCAAAGGCTGGGGTTTGAAGGTTTTGACGTTGCCAGGAAGGTATTTGATGCATTATGCTCTCTGTTCTTGCTGCAAATCCGAGCTCTTCTGCTGTCTATTTTTCCTTTGGCCGCCTCCATGCTGGGTCTGCATCTCCATTTTGGTACTCCTTATTGATATTGGCTGGACATTCAATCATAGCCACTATTGTGTTATTTAGTGCCATTGCTTTGGCATGCTGAAGCTGCTATTTTCTCTGATTTTGAGCTTGTTCTGGGCGTGAATATCAGCTATAGCTGGAAGTCAACCTCTACCAATCTCAAACGTGGTTCTCTGTTGTTACTCACGATTCCTTCTATGATACATAACTGTGTGTTATTACTTCGAGACGAGAACTCATGATTTGTTGAGCTCGGCCTCTTTGACATCTGATAATCACTGAAGCTATTCTCGGCTGTAGCATACAGATAAGTTAATTTTTTGACTCATTCTTCTCTTGAATCATGTTATTGTAATCGATTTTGGAGATTACTTGATCTGGGTATATATTTCCCTGGAAATACTCGTCGGTTTTAACTCTTCCTTCTGTATGCTTCTTCGGCACTATATTTGCATCTGGGTATTCATTTTATTTTTGTTTGCTGTTATTTGTAAAAAATGCCTCTGATTTTTGTGTGATATGTGGCTTCATTTGCTAAAAATATGTCTTTGTCTATGCTGAAAATGGGATTCACTATTTTCATGTCTTCTACTGACATTTCATATCTTGACGACTGCTTTCTTTGAATGGCGCTAGTATCAAAAGTAAGAACCTAGCATTCTTTTTTGTTTCTTCGAATGATAAAGAGCTCGGCCTTTGCAATAGCAAATTCGAACTCGAGCCAGAGTAAAGATAAGTTCCTCTTTATCTGCTGTAGATAAAACCCATATGTACGCATTAAAACTGAGTACATTACCTTTGATTATGAAACCCTCTTGATGCTGATTTACTTTTTTGAAAGTATACCTCTGCCATTACTATTTGACTTTGAAAACTAGACTGCTTTTAGTTGCTTTGCATCCTTATGGAGAATTTCTGGAAAAAATAATGTAAAAAACTGAATATACACAGTTCACTTGGTATTGCTTATACCTTGACAATTTTCTTTTATTGTTCCTGAATTGCATGCCAATCCCCTTTTCAAAGCAAAGTGTTGAATCTTTCTATTTAGATTCTTTGGCTGTATATGTTGTTCATGCTGAATATAAGGATTGAAAGTGGCATCACCGTATCTTTCTATTTTTAGGACCAAGAAATTGTCTTAATTTTTAATTTTTTTTCTTGCATATTTTGAATACAAATCAAAATATTTCTCTTGCAATAATCACAGTAATTTGGACCTGATGTTGTCATGTTACATTCAGCTCCTCTTTGCTTATAACATAATCCTCTATCTTTACGCTGTACATAGTTTCCTGTAACAATCTTGAAGATTCTGTGGCTATTGAAATATCTTTAAAATTGTTATCATCTTAACTGTTTGCTTGTTTGATACACTTATTGTGATAAAAGTTTTATGATAGTTCTTACCAACAGAGAGTTTATGTTTTTGTTCTTGATTCCTGTAACATCTAACTGAATTCTTGTAGCATGTTATTTCTTGCATTGAAAATAAATTCTCTAATACTCTGTTATAGATCCATGATTCAAATGTGATAGGATTTGTAGCACAAATACTCATTTTCAACAAAGCAATCTGATTCTTCGTTTCTATTACATCTTCGATGCATTGTATTAACTTAATTCCTTCCGGATATGCCTTCATGCACTGTTTTCAATCATCGAAACATAACAATTTCTGATTTCTCACTTCTTATTTTTTCAAAACAGCAGTATGTATCTTTTAGAATCTAAATGTTTGTTTGATATAAGTTAATGAATGGTTTTATACACGTATTGCAATAACTTGTAAAGACGTATCATTTTTGTAAAATTAAATCAGACTGAAACAATACCATTTATCTTTGAAATACCTCATGCATACTTAACTCATCATTGATATGTAATTCTGTTGCTTTAATGTCATGCTCTATTTTCATTGTTGATTACTCATTCAATCTCTGATCTGTCAACCATCCCTTTATGCACTGTCTCATCTCATGCTTCTCATATATGTAGTTCAAACCAGCATTGCATAATATTTAACCTTTTCTTTGTACGAACACAAGGTATAGAATTACCTCATTCCTTGATTATGCCATCTGTTTCTGACACTTGACCATTGATCTGAACTTCTTTAATGTAGCCAGCATATTGAATTATCACTTATGGGGTTCGAGCACAGGCTCGTGACTCCCATAAGTGAACTGTAAAACATAAAACTCATTTCCTTAACCATTTTCTTGTTCCGTTCCATCATAAAATATAACTTTTAAACTCTTGAAACCTTGATATGTCGGCTAAAAGGTTTCATGATATGAATCATGTCCCTTTAATAGCCTGGTTCATTGTACCTCCATTATTCAGCTGAAAGGTCCCATGCCTGTAATGTATGCATGCCCCCTCGACAGCCTCCTCAAGTCCACCGGTCTTCGAGTCTTCGCCTCTTCATAGCTTCGGTCGGAAAGTTTCATGCGCATAGTGTATGCACGTCCTTTCTACAACCTACTTAGTCTTCAAAACCTATTTCTGCACATGGAACAAATGATGTTAAAAAAACATGATATTATTTCTGTCTTTTCTGATCCTTCTTGCAGTTTTATGACTTTTCTTTCTTTTTCATCTTTCTGAAATGTGATCAAGTAGAGGATTAGACAGTTCATTTTCCCTTTCTTGCTCAGTTCATACGAACTGACCATCTTTTATCTCTCTCTTTTGCAGGATGTACCGGATGACCTGGAACTCTTCAAAGTGCAGAACCAATGGTGCAGCGAAGCTCAAACTTCAACAAACAACCAGGCAATGAGGCTTATCCTGTCTCCTTCTCTCCTTATTTGCATTTCCAGAATGTAACTGTTCTCTTTTCTTTGCATTTGATTCTTTATCCAATTCATTGAATTGAAAATGCATGCTTGCATCAATACTTAAAGCCACGGGGTGTGTGGTTTATCATTTGTACCTTTGAAATGTACTTCTTTTATTCATTTTTATAGCGACCACTGCTTGTGTGGCAAATCTGAATATTGTACTTCATTTTTTTGAAATGTAAGCAATTATTTTTCTATTTACTGTTGAGCTCAAAATTTGAATATTAATTTGCTCTTAAGTTCGATGTTTAAATGTGTGCAATTCTCTGTTGTACATGCATTTTCCTTTTTTTTGAATTTTTATCATTCTGGAATTCTAAACAGCAACCTTAGCAAGTTTACATTGAAATGCAAAACACTTAGTCAAATTATCAATTTAGTGCAAATAAAATGATAACATTTTCTGGCGACCTCTCAGGGTTGTTTGCCTGCTAAACAAAATGAACCAGTTGCCTTGTGCAATCCATTGGGCACAAAGTCTAGAACCTTGATAAACTAAACCTCTCCAAACTTAGAAAACTTAGAAAAAGCTGAAAACTAAAACACACCGCACAACTGGAAAAACTGAAACTAAATTGAAACTAAATTACCTTACGCTAGCTGCTTGGGGATCTATGTTTAGGCATGTCCTTAGCACCATTATATGGTTTTTATATCTATTCTATGATATGATGATGCTAATGACAGCAGTAATTGATTTGCAAACAGCTAGCGTAAGGTAGAAAACAAATTCAAGTGAATTTTCGGAATTGTGTACTTCCCTGAAAAATTTGTCTTCTCTTCTAAAATTTGCAAGCTTCCTTAGAAAAAACAAAAATCATGGATGACCTGTTTTGGAATGTGGCTGTTGCTCCTGATTTGAAACCTTGGAATGTCCATTGTTTCAAATTGGGATTGATATAAACATTTCTAAACAGTTCTGCCATGAACTTGTACAATCTTGCAGCTTTCAGAAACTATTATTGTGTGCTGGAAACACTTAGAGGAATTTGAAAATAGCAAGTAAACCTGCTGCTGTGGTTCATCATAAAATTATACTTGATCTCCTATGATGTAGACGCTGAATTTAAACTCAGATCTATAATGATGGGCGTTCATTTATGAGGTATGATGCACTTCAGCAACATGTTTACTTTCTGCAACTAACAACTAACCGTAACTAATTGAAAGCAAACTATCTATGTGCAAAGGCACTTATTCTTGTTCAACTCACCTCAAAAACAATGTTTGAGGTGGATCCCATTAACTGGGATTGGTAATTCCTCTCCATCCATAGTTGAGAGTTGAAAAGCGTTGTTAGCCTTGCATCCTGTAATCACGAATGGACAATTCCACATGGCATCAAACTTCGAATGCCTACCAAGCCTACTCTTCAACTCATCCCATTTTAGTACCAAATCACCTTCTTCTAAGACTCTTGAGATAGCTTTTTTGTCGAATGTCTTCTTCATTTGATCGTGATAATCATTCATCTTCTGAAAAGATCCTCTTCTAACCTCTTCCAGTTTGATTAACTCAGCTAACCTTACCTCCATAGGTTGCTGGTCTAGCAGGTCCAACTCTTTGATCAAGCTAAGACTTGGTAATTCAAATCAGATTGGCAATCTTGCTTCTTTTTCATAAACCAAAACATACAGTGAATTACCTGTTGAGTGTTTAGGACTGATTCTATCAGCCCATAATGCATGTTTCAGCTTGCTATTCCAAGCACGCTGATTATCTTCAATTGTCATTTTCATGATGCGAATCAGATTTTTATTGGTCAATTCAGCTTGTCCATTTCCCTGTGGGTAGTAATTAGATGAAGTACTTAGGTACACATTATTCTTAACAGCCCAATCTGAAATTCTTGTGCCTAAAAATGCTAAGGCATTGTCAGATACAATAGATTCAGGTGTTCCAAACCTGGTAATCAGATCTTCATAAAAATTTAAAACTGAAGCTTCATTAGCCTCTTTCAAGGCAACAGCTTTGGTCCACTTAGTAAAGTAATCTATGTCTGTCAAGATGTACTTGTGCCCTGAACTTGATGTTGGATTAATAGGACCAATGAAATCTAAACCCCATTTAGCAAAGGGTTGCTCAATCTGAACTAGAGTTAGGGGTAAAGCTGTTAATCTTTGTTTATCTGAAAATACAACACATTTTGAACATTTTCTTACCTAGCTGAATGCATCTTTGTATAAATTAGGCCAAAAGTATCCAGCCTTCAAAATCTTAAGTGTTGTTGTCCTTGCAGTGAAGTGACCACCTGCTGGTCCATTATGGAACTCCTGTAATAGCTTATCAGTCTGGTCATTACTAACACATCTCAGCAAAACTCCATTGAAATCTCTTTTATACAACACATTATTCAAAATACAATAAGAAATGGACTGCAATCTATAATATCATCTTTTGGACCTATTCAAACCTTCAGGACATCATCTTGTTTGCAGAAAATCAATCACTTCTCTTATCCAATCATTCTATATACTTGGAACAGCGAGCTTATTCTAGTCCTGGAAGGCTAGAATTACCTCAGAATCATCACCTATAGCGTTATCATCATTACCAGCCAGCTGTTCACATAAGCCTTGGCCTCTTACCAGCTTTGTGACCTTGATGTCAATATCATACTCCATAGCTTTCGTAATCCAACCTGCCCTTTTAGTGTTGAAATCCTTATTTAATAAGAATTCTTTAACAGCATGATGAGCAACCATTAGATGTATCTTTTTATTAGAAAGCATATGCCTAAATTTCTTAAGACTTTTAATCACATCCAGGACATATTTTTCAACAAATGAATAATTCAATTCATAATCTTTTAAGCTTTGGCTGAGAAATGCTATCGGCTGCTCTTGTTCCATGTCATTTTTTTGAACTAACATAGCAGCAATGCTGCCGGTACTTCCATAAGCATAAAGATTGAAATCTTTGGAAAAATTAGGATTTAACAATGTGCGAATAGCAGCAAGAGCTTCTTTGATTAATTCAAAACTCAACTTACCTTCTTTGGTCCATTTGAAAGCAATATTCTTTTTTAGCATGGCTGTAAGTGGTTTTAACAATTCAGAAACATCAGGGATGAATCTTCTAACAAAATTAATCCTTCCTAGAAAGCTTTGAAGTCCCTTTTTATGTGCTGGTAATGGCAGGGCTAAAATAGCACTTACCCTTTCAAGTTCAATAGTTACGCCATCTTTCTAAATGATAAACCCCAATAGCTTACCTTCTTGAACCAAAAATATACTCTTTTTTGGATTCAAGGAAATCCTGTATTCTCTACATCTTTCAAAAATTATTCTCAAATGCTTGAAATGATCAGTTGAATTCTTAGAAAAAATAGTAATATCATCTAGATACACTAGCACAAACCTGTACATCAGATGGATAAAGGCTTTATCCATAGTCTTTTGGAATGTAGCACTAGCATTTGACAATCCAAATGACATTTTTTGATACGCCATTTTTCCCCATTTGGTTGTAAAAGCTATTTTATACCTATCTTCTTCCTTAACCATGATTTGGTTATAACCCGAAAAGCCATCCAGCAATGAAAAATGCTCAGAACCTGAGACCACCTGCAAGATCTGTTCTATTAAAGGCAAAGGATGCCTATCCTTTAATGACGCCCTGTTTAAATCACAGAAATCTACACAAAGTCTGATTTCTCCATTCTTTTTCCTTACAGGAACCAGATTTGAAACCCAAGATGTATGTTTGATTAGAAAAATGATGTTACTTTCAATCAATTTATTCAACTCTTTAATCATTAAGGGTTCAAGTTTAGGATTTACCGGTCTTTTCTTTTGTCTAACCGGTTTGGCTCCCGGTTCTAATTCAATTGTGTGCTGGCAGATATTGGGATCAAATCCTTTCAGATCTGAATAATTCCATGCTATTATGTCATAAAATTCATTCCAAAGATTGATAAAGGTCAAACGCTCCTCAGGTGTACATACCTTACCAAGTTTGAGTACCTTATCCTGTGACACAACAATCTCTTCATAATGCTCCTCTTTGATCTGCAGGCTGGATTTATCTTTTTTGAACTCGTCATCTATTCCAAACATAGACTCCAAAGTAACAAGACCCTTGGGCATCTTATTAGTCCTTAACTGAATAATTTGATCCTCATACTGATCCTGCAACCTTTGCTGATTTGGTTGTGAAAACTCAGCTTCTTCCCTTAGAAAATTTACATTGTGTTGATCAGATTCAAAAACTTGCCAACTATCTTCATTATTAGGTACAGTAGGTCTAACAATAACCTTAACATGATTACGCCCTTTATCATTACTGATTTCTCATGGTATGTCATATTGGGCTCCTACAGCTGCAAGCCTATCAGCATGTTTGTTTTCATTTCTAGGAATAGACTGCAAATTAAAAGCTTCAAAACCTTCAATCAGGTCCCATACAACATGTCTATAACTTTTTAATAAATCATTCTTTGTTGTATGAACTTTGCTAACCTGATTTACAATCAATTCAAAATCTCCAAAAACTTGTAAATAGTTGATTCCCTTCTTGATTGCCCATTTTAAACCATTAACAAGGGCTTCATACTCAGCCACGTTATTTGTGCAACTAAAAGTAAATCGAAAAGTAGCATAATACCTCTGATTTTCTGGTGAAACCAGCATGCAGCCACCTCCAACACCTATTTTGCTGTGAGATCCATCAAAAAATAGTTTCCAAAAAGCGCCAGCTTGCTGTTCTACATCTATATTTTTAATAATAGCTGGTGTAAAATCATTAATTTCATGAATAACATAATTTCCCAGGCTAGGTTCTTCAATTTGAGCATTAGAAATTATGACATTTTTAGTAGCCCAAGTATCTAATAAAATGTCAGGAATTTGTTCAACTTGCATTTTTGACTCATGAATAGCATCAATTTCTTTCTGGTCATAAATAACAGCTGCTGTACCATTTTCAGTACTAGTAACATGTGGGTCAATGCAAAATTTAGCAATAGGTTTAGAAGGAATAGTCACCTTAGTACCATACCTAGTACGAAACAGCATATGTGACCAATCAACTGACAGATATCCTCCTATTTTTGCCATAAAGTCTCTTGATAAACAGATAGAAAAATTAGGAGGTAGATCAATAATAAAGACATCCATAGGAACTGAAAAAGTAGGGCAAGCGTGCATTGTTAGATCAAGATTTTTAATCACACCAACCGTCTCTACAGCTATACCATCAAGTTGCACGACCCCCTTTTCTATTGGTTCATATTTGAGACCTAATTGGTCAACAATCTTCTTGGGCATAACTGAACTAGAAGCCCCAGAATCAATCATGCAATTGCTTACCAAATTCTTTCCTATAATGACAGTAATATAGAAAGGTGGAGGTTTTACCAGTTTAGGTAACTGCTGGGTCAAAACATCATTTCCAGCCATTAAGATCCTTGGGGACTGCTGTTTCAAAACATCATCAGAAAGCGCAAGACTCTGCAATGCTTCCTGTAGCAAATCTTTTTGTCCCAGAAGTGCCAAGACTTCCCAAATTGAAACAGGAACATGCATCTTTTTAAGATGATCAACAATGTTAAAACCTTGGACACTAACCTTTTGCTCTTGTTTTAGAATAGCGAGATCTTTTATTGGTTTTATTGGCTGGGAATGATCATCTGGTACAGGAACCTGCTATTGTTTACCCTTTAGATTTTGCTGTGGTGGTAAAATGACAAGTTTTTGTACCTTATCAACTTTTTGTTGCTCATTTGCAGCCTTTGTTTTTGACCTCGTGCCTGCTAGTACAGGTCTCCAAACTTGATCCTAATCAAAATTAGCTGCCAAAACAATTTTTTCAGCATTAAAGTTTATTAACGTCACATCCGAATTACCTTGCTGTCATACTTGTTGATTTGAGCTTCTCCTTGAACATTAACAGTTTGATTCTGTAGAACATCCTGCCTTCTGGCTTCTAAGGCAAATGGATAGTCAAGCCAAAAATGATTTGTGTTGCAAGTATTGCACCACTCCTCTTCTTGTGCGTAGTTATTCTATGGGACAACTACCATTTCCTTGGAGGTACTAGGAGTAGCATAATTGTACGGCTGATTAGTCCTTTGACTATAATTTCTTTGCTGGCCCTAATTTTGGCGTTGCTGGTTTGAGCCTGATGCCTGATTAGACTGTCTATTTTGCTGATAAGGGGCTTGAGGAGGTCTATTGTATTGACCTTGTTGCCTCTTCAAATTTGTAATTTCATTACCATAGGTCTGCAAGGTTCTCATTATGTCCTCATTTTTATCTTTTAACTCTAAATTATGCTCTTTTAACTCTCTGAAAGGAGCTGTAGCAGCGTGTTCCTCTTCTGCAACCTGCTTATTAAATGCTGGTAACACTGGCATAGGTGGTACAACCGCTATTGGTGGTACAATGGCTGGCACTACTGGCTGTATTTCTGCAAAATATGGCATAGGAGGTCTTGGAGATAGCTTACCAGCTTGTATCAAGCAATTTACTACTCTCACAGCAATGTCAAATGCATCTGGCAGAGTACGCCCACCCATAGACTGAATCATGAGTGCAATGTCATTGTTAAAAGCCTTTAGATAAAACAAAAATGCATAATCATTAGATGGTTTTACAGATGCTGAACTTCTATCCCAAGTTCACTGAAAATGAAAATTGAAATCTGAAATATGCTCATGAACATTTCTCTTTATTGTGGTCAACTGTTCTACCAAAGATAAATTATCTAATCTATCTTCAAATTTATTGATTAGAACAGTGCCTAAAGCATCCCATGAAGCAATTGAATTAACAAGTAGACTTCTAAACCAAATTAATGCTTTACCCTTAAGTGAAGCTGCTAATAACTTTAATGCTACATCATCATGAGTAACTTGATGTAGCCCACAAAGAGTAGCCACATCCTTAATATGTTCAATAGCAGAAACCTGACCATCACCATTAAAGTACGTCAAACCTTTAAGTGCCGCAGGCGGAATATCATGATGTGTAGCAATTTGTAGTGGACCGCCAGCATTAAAAGGTATGAAAGGAAGATTTCTGGCCATTTGTGTTGGTGGTATTTGCTACTGAAATACAGGTACCTATTGGGTACTGTGAACTACCTTTCTTTGATAAGTTTTCAATCCCAGAGTAGTGGTAGCGCTTGAGGATGCTACCGCACCAAATTGATTCTTTGTAGCCTCTTCAAAAATAGGTAATTCTGATTCTGAATTATCAATAGCACTTAAATCCTCAGGAAAATTGAAATCCTCTACAATTACCTCATGTCCTTTAGAAATGGTAGCCTCATCTTCAAAGATAGGATTTTCAAATAATGAAAAATCAAGTCCCTTGAGCAAAGAAGATGATTCTCCTGCAGCTTGAGATGCTCTATTTCTTCTAGCTGATCTGTTACCTCTCCTGTTTGGTGGAAGTTCTTAATAAATAAACCCTTCACTGTTTGCTCTTGTAGGGGTCATGTTCATTAGGATAAATCAAAAAATCTGCAACTGAATTTGCAATAAACCCTTATAATGGAATCGCCAGGTGCTAAAAAACTACCTTCTGAAAGGCTGAAATACTGCTATTCACACCAAAACAGCAATAAGAAACTTGTAAAATAATGAACTGTGAAGCAGTTCGAGTCCCACCGGGCGTGCCAAAAACTGTTGTAAATCAGGATCACGCCAATAGCTTGATAAGGAATCTAGCTATCCTGTTGAAACATGGAAACATTCTCACTGATGGGGGTGAGAATGAATCTCCGGATTCTAGGCCGGTTCCTCTTAGGTTTGGAATATCACTTGCACGAAAAATGTTGTATGTAAAGAAAAGGGGAAAAGAAATGTCTTAATAAACCATAAAACTATGAAGGTGATACACCAAATCTAACTTATAACATGAATTAATTCAGCACAGACTTCAAGAAATAGTTATGATTCTCAATACCCAGACAGACACGTAACTACAAAAGTGTTTCTATGTAAGGATCTGATATTTTTGCAAAGGTAGGGAAACAGTGCTTCACCAAATCAATGCAAAAAATTAAAACACAAATAATAGACCTGCAATTACATGTATCAAGATTCTGAAGCGAAAAGGAATGCAGGTTATAGTGAAGGATAACACAACACTAAAGCAATGAAAATTCACAAAAATCACCTCAAAACCAATGGGAAGGAACAGGTATCTCTATTAACCAATGCTAGAACCAATCTTTGTTACAAAATACCTTACAATTCTCTCTCTAGTTTGCAGTATGCAAAACAAGTGAGCCAAAAAAAAGTCCTCAATAATCCAATCAAAAAATGATAAATAGAATACATACAAAACCCTAATCCGAATGCATGAGGAAAACCTCCAAAAAGACAAGTCAAAGTGCTGGAATGTGAAGTCAAAGTGCCCCAATAACTGCCTTAAGTGATGCCTGACTAAACTGCCACTCCAACTCATGTCAAAACTGCTCCATATCTCCCAAAATCATGCAAATCAGGTGGGGGTCAGATATGGACTCAAACTCCATCAAAATTGAAAACCAACTGCTAGAAACGAGGAGTGAACTGCTCAAAAAGTTCTCTATACTGATATCAATTGATTCTGAACTCAATGAGAACTTCAAGGTAACTCAAACTGCCTCTAAACTATCTCCAATATGTCTCAGGACTGAAAAGAACTGAAAGAATCCCCCTTTGACTAGGAGCAATGATCCTAAAGTCAACTTTAGCTATACATTTATTCGTTAATATATTTCATAAAAGTTTAAATTTATATTTCTCCTAAATTATACTTATTATAGTTGATTCAATAAATAATATACTTTTACTTTTACATATAAAAAATAGTATATAATTCTATTTTAATAAAATTATGTAAAGTATAGTTCTATTATTTATTGAATATAATATGTATAAAAATCAAATTTTTCTTTTAATTATATATATCACAATACATAATTTTATTTAGATTAAAATAGATGACTAAATAATCTATTTTAATTTCAATATAATTATATTACAACATATATATAATTAAAAGAAAAATTTAAAAGAAGAAATATAAATATAAACTAATATACAATACATAACAAAATAAAATATATAAACTAAAGTTATGCTAAACTAGAAGATTAACGTGACCTTCACAATACATACCTTCAAAGCATTAATCTTGTAATATTACTTAGTCGACATGACTTTTCTTCACAAATATCTGCTATACACTGCAAAGCCATGTGATGTCTGAATGCGTGGCATGCTGGGAGACTTGCCGTGGACTGCAGCTTTGCGGACGCCAAACTTTGTAAAATATGGCAAAGGCATTTCTGTTTCATTTGTCATTTTCGGACTTCATTAGGTTTTGTTTCTTTTCCTTTTCTACCTAGAAGATGCAAAGGCTGGGGTTTGAAGGTTTTGACGTTGCCAGGAAGGTATTTGATGCATTATGCTCTCTGTTCTTACTGCAAATCCGAGCTCTTCTGCTGTCTATTTTTCCTTTGGCCGCCTCCATGCTTGGTCTGCATCTCCATTTTGGTACTCCTTATTGATATCGGCTGGACATTCAATCATAGCCACTGTTGTGCTATTTAGTGCCATTGCTTTGGCATGCTGAAGCTGCTATTTTCTCTAATTTTGAGCTTGTTCTGGGTGTGAATATCAGCTATAGCTGGAAGTCGACCTCTGCCAATCTCAAACGTGGTTCTCTGTTGTTACTCACGATTCCTTCTATGATACATAACTATGTGTTATTACTTCGAGACCAGAACTCATGATTTGTTGAGCTCGGCCTCTTTGACATCTGATAATCACTGAAGCTATTCTCGGCTGTAGCATACAGATAAGTTAATTTTTTGACTCATTCTTCTCTTGAATCATGTTATTGTAATCAATTTTGGAGTTTACTTGATTTGGGTATATATTTCCCTGGAAATACTTGCCGATTTTAACTCTTCCTTCTGTATGCTTCTTCGGCACTATATTTGCATCTGGGTATTCATTTTTATTTTTTTTTCTGTTATTTGTCAAAAATGCCTATAATTTTTGTGTGATATGTGGCTTCATTTGCTGAAAATATGTCTTTGTCTATGCTGAAAATGGGATTCACTGTTTTCATGTCGTCTACTGGCATTTCATATCTTGACGACTGCTTTATTTGAATGGCACTGTTATCAAAAGTAAGAACCTAGCATTCTTTTTTGTTTCTTCGAATGATAAAGAGCTCGGCCTTTGCAATAGCAAATTCGAACTGGAGCCAGAGTAAAGATAAGTTCCTCTTTCTCTGCTGTAGATAAACCCATATGTACGCGTTAAAACTGAGTACATTACCTTTGATTATGAAACCCTCTTGATGCTGATTTACTTTTTTGAAAGTATACCTCTGCCATTACTATTTGACTTTGAAAACTAGACTGATTTTAGTTGCTTTGCATCCTTATGGAGAATTTCTGGAAAAAATAATGTAAAAAACTGAATATACACACTTCACTTGGTATTGCTTATACCTTGACAATTTGCTTTTATTGTTCTTGAATTGCATGCCAATCCCCTTTTCAAAGCAAAGAGTTGAATCTTTCTATGTAGATTCTTTGGCTGTATATGTTGTTCATGCTGAATATAAGGATTGAAAGTGGCATCACCGTATCTTTCTATTTTTAGGACCAAGAAATTGTCTTAATTTTTTTTTTTTTCTTGCATATTCTGAATACAAATCTGAATATTTCTCTTGCAATAATCACAGTAATCTAGACCTGATGTTGTCATGTTATGTTCAGCTCCTCTTTGCTTATAACATAATCCTCTATCTTTACGCTGTACATAGTTTCCTGTAACAATCTTGAAGATTCTGTGGCTATTAAAATATCTTTAAAATTGTTATCATCTTAACTGTTTGCTTGTTTGATACACTTATTGTGATAAAAGTTTTATGATAGTTCTTACCAACAGAGAGTTTATGTTTTTTTTCTTGATTCCTATAACATCCAACTGAATTCTTGTAGCATGTTATTTCTTGCATTGAAAATAAATTCTCTAATACTCTGTTATAGATCCATGATTCAAATGTTATAGGATTTGTAGCACAAATAATCATTTTCAACAAAGCAATCTGATTCTTTGTTTATGTTACATCTTCGATGCATTGTATTAACTTAATTCCTTCTGGATATGCCTTCATGTACTGTTTTCAATCATCGAAACATAACAATTTCTGATTTCTCACTTCTTCTTTTTTCAAAACAGCAGTATGTATCTTTTAGAATCTAAATGTTTGTTTGATATAAGTTAATGAATGGTTTTATGCACGTATTGCAATAACTTGTAAAGATGTATCATTTTTGTAAAATCAAATCAGACTGAAACAATACCATTTATCTTTGAAATACCTCATGCATACTTAACTCATCATTGATATGTAATTCTGTTGCTTTAATGTCATGCTCTGTTTTCACTGTTGATTACTTATTCAATCTCTAATGTGTCACCCATCCCTCTATGCACTGTCTCGTCTCATGCTTCTCATATATGTAGTTCAAACCAGCATTGCATCATATTTAACCTTTTCTTTGTACGAACACAAGGTATAGAATTACCTCATTCCTTGATTATGCCATCTGTTTCTGACACTTGACCATTGATCTGAACTTCTTTAATGTAGCCAGCATATTGAATTATCACTTATGGGGTTCGAGCACGGGCTCGTGACTCCCATAAGTGAACTGTAAAACATAAAACTCATTTCCTTAACCATTTTTCTGTTCTATTCCATCATAAAATATAACTTTTAAACTCTTGAAACCTTGATATGTCGGCTAAAAGGTTTCATGATATGAATCATGTCCCTTCAACAGCCTAGTTCATTGTACCTCCATGATTCAGCTGAAAGGTCCCATGCCTGTAATGTATGCATGCCCCCTCGACAGCCTCCTCAAGTCCATCGGTCTTTGAGTCTTCGCCTCTTCATAGCTTCGGTCGGAAAGTTTCATGTGCATAGTGTATGCACGTCCTTTCTACAACCTACTTAGTCTTCAAAACCTGTTTCTGCACATGGAAAAAATGATGTTAGGAAAAACATGATATTATTTCTGCCTTTTCTGATCCTTCTTGCAGTTTTATGACTTTTCTTTCTTTTTCATCTTTCTGAAATGTGATCAAGTAGAGGATTAGATAGTTCATTTTCCCTTTCTTGCTCAGTTCATACGAACTGACCATATTTTATCTCTCTCTTTTACAGGATGTACTGGATGACCTGAAACTCTTCAAAGTGCAGAACCAATGGTGCAGCGAAGCTCAAACTTCAACAAACAACCAGGCAATGAGGCTTATCCTATCTCCTTCTCTCCTTATTTGCATTTCCAGAATGTAACTATTCTCTTTTCTTTGCATTTGATTCTTTATCCAATTCATTGAATTGAAAATGCATGCTTGCATCAATACTTAAGGCCACGAGGTGTGTGGTTTATCATTTGTACTTTTGAAATGTACTTCTTTTATTCATTTTTATAGCGACCAATGCTTGTGTGGAAAATTTGAATATTGTACTTCATTTTTTTGAAATGTAAGCAATTGTTTTTCTATTTACTATTGAGCTCAAAATCTGAATATTAATTTGCTCTTAAGTTCAATGTTTAAATGTTTGCAATTCTCTGTTGTACATGCATTTTCCTTTTTTTTGAATTTTTATCATTCTGGAATTCTAAACAGCAACCTTAGCAAGTTTACATTGAAATGCAAAACACTTAGTCAAATTATCAATTTAGTGCAAATAAAATGATAACATTTTCTGGCGACCTCTCAGGGTTGTTTGCCTGCTAAACAAAATGAACCAGTTGCCTTGTGCAGTCCATTGGGCACAAAGTCTAGAACCTTGATAAACTAAACCTCTCCAAACTTAGAAAACTTAGAAAAAGATGAAAACTGAAACACACCACACAATTGGAAAAACTGAAAATAAATTGAAACTAAATTACCTTACGCTAGCTGCTTGGGGATCTACGTTTAGGCATGTCCTTAGCACCATTATATGGTTTTTATATCTATTCTATGATATGATGATGCTAATGAGAGTAGTAATTGATTTGCAAATAGCTAGCATAAGGTAGAAAACAAATTCAAGTGAATTTTTAGAATTGTGTACTTCCCTGAAAAATTTGTCTTCTCTTCTGAAATTTGCAAGCTTGCTTAGAAAAAACAAAAATCATGGATGACCTGTTTTGGAATGTGGTTGTTGCTCCTGATTTGAAACCTTGGAATGTCCATTGTTTCAAATTGGGATTGATATAAACATTTCTGAACAGTTCTGCCATGAACTTGTACAATCTTGCAGCTTTCAGAAACTGTTATTGTGTGCTGGAAACACATAGAGGAATTTGAAAACAGCAAGTAAACCTGTTGCTGTGGTTCATCAGAAAATTATACTTGATCTCCTATGATGTAGACGCTGAATTTAAACTCAGATCTATAATGATGGGCGTTCATTTATGAGGTATGATGCACTAGAGCAACATGTTTACTTTCTGCAACTAACAACTAACCGTAACTAATTGAAAGCAAACTATCTATGTGCAAAGGCACTTATTCTTGTTCAACTCACCTCAAAAACAACGGTTGAGGTGGATCCCATTAACTGGGATTGGTAATTCCTCTCCATCCATAGTTGAGAGTTGAAAAGCGTTGTTAGCCTTGCATCCTGTAATCACGAATGGACCATTCCACATGGCATCAAACTTTGAATGCCTGCCAGGCCTACTTTTCAACTCATCCCATTTCAGTACCAAATCACCTTCTTTTAAGACTCTTGAGACAGCTTTTCTATCGAATGTCTTCTTCATTTGATCGTGATAATCATTCATCTTCTGAAAAGATCCTCTTCTAACCTCTTCCAGTTCGATTAACTCAGCTAACCTTACCTCCATAGGTTGTTGGTCTAGCAGGTCCAACTCTTTAATCAAGCTCAGACTTGGTAATTCAATTGAGATTGGCAATCTTGCTTCTTTTCCATAAACCAAAACATACGGTGAATTACCTGTTGAGTGTTTAGGACTGATTCTATCAGCCCATAATGCATGTTTCAGCTTGCTATTCCAAGCACGCTGATTATCTTCAATTGTCTTTTTCATGATGCGAATCAGATTTTTAATGGTCAATTCAGCTTGTCCATTTCCCTATGGGTAGTAATTAGATGAAGTACTTAGGTACACATTATTCTTAACAGCCCAATCTGAAATTCTTGTGCCTAAAAATGCTAAGGCATTGTCAGATACAATAGATTCAGGTGTTCCAAACCTGGTAATCAGATCTTCATAAAAATTTAAAACTGAACCTTCATTAGCCTCTTTCAAGGCAACAGCTTCGGTCCACTTAGTAAAGTAATCTATGTCTATCAAGATGTACTTGTGCCCTGAACTTGATGTTGGATTAATAGGACCAATGAAATCTAAACCTCATTTAGCAAAGGGTTGCTCAATCTGAACTAGAGTTAGGGGAAAAGCTGCTAACCTTTGTTTATCTGAAAATACAGCACATTTTGAACATTTTCTTACCCAGCTGAATGCATCTTTGTATAAATTAGGCCAAAAGTATCCAGCCTTCAAAATCTTAAGTGTTGTTGTCCTTGCAGTGAAGTGACCACCTACTGGTCCATTATGGAACTCCTGTAATAGCTTATCAGTCTGGTCATTACTAACACATCTCAGCAAAACTCCATTGAAATCTCTTTTATACAACACATTATTCAAAATACAATAAGAAATGGACTGCAATCTATAATATCATCTTTTGGACCTATTCAAACCTTTAGGACATCGTCCTGTTTGCAGAAAATCAATCATTTCTCTTATCCAATCATTCTGTATACTTGGAACAGTGGGCTGATTCTGGTCCTAGAAGGCTAGAATTACCTCAGAATCATCATCTATAACGTTATCATCATTACCAGCCAGCTGTTCACATAAGCCTTGGCCTCTTACCAGCTTTGTGACCTTGATGTCAATATCATACTCCATAGCTTTCGTAATCCAACCTGCCCTTTTAGTGTTGAAATCCTTATTTAATAAGAATTCTTTAACAGCATGATGAGCAACCATTAGATGTATCTTATTATTAGAAAGCATATGCCTAAATTTCTTAAGACTTCTAATCACATCCAGGACATGTTTTTCAATAAATGAATAATTCAGTTCATAATCTTTTAAGCTTTGGCTGAAAAATGCTATCGGCTGCTCTTGTTCCATGTCATTTTTTTGAACTAACATAGCAGCAATGTTCCCTGTACTTCCATAAGCATAAAGAGTGAAATCTTTAGAAAAATCAAGATTTAACAATGTGAGAGCAGCAGCAAGAGCTTCTTTGATTATTTCAAAACTCAACTTACCTTCTTTGGTCCATTTGAAAGCAATATTCTTTTTTAGCATGGTTGTAAGTGGTTTTAACAATTCAGAAACATCAGGGATGAATCTTCTAACAAAATTAATCCTTCCTAGAAAGCTTTGAAATCCCTTTTTATGTGCTGGTAATGGCAGGGCTAAAATAGCACTTACCCTTTCAAGTTCAATAGTTACGCCATCTTTCGAAATGATAAACCCAGATAGCTTACCTTCATGAACCAAAAATATACTCTTTTTTGGATTCAAGGAAATTCTGTATTCTCTACATCTTTCGAAAATTATTCTCAAATGCTCGAATTGATCAGTTGAATTCTTAGAAAAAAATAGTAATATCATCTAGATACACTAGCACAAACTTGTACATCAGATGGATAAAGGCTTTATCCATAGTCTTTTGGAACGTACCACTAGCATTTGACAATCCAAATGGCATTTTTTGATACGCCATTTTTCCCCATTTGGTTGTAAAAGCTATTTTATACCTATCTTCTTCCTTAACCATGATTTGGTTATAACCCGAAAAGCCATCCAGCAATGAAAAATGCTCAGAACCTGAGACCACCTGCAAGATCTGTTCTATTGAAGGCAAAGGATGCCTATCCTTTAATGACGCCCTGTTTAAATCACAGAAATCTACACAAAGTCTGATTTCTCCATTCTTTTTCCTTACAGGAACCAGATTTGAAACCTAAGATGTATGTTTGATTAGAAAAATGATGTTACTTTCAATCAATTTATTCAACTCTTTAATCATTAAGGGTTCAAGTTTAGGATTTACCAGCATTTGCTTTTGTCTAACAGGTTTGGCTCCCAGTTCTAATTCAATTGTGTGCTGGCAGATATTGGTATCAAATCCTTTCAGATCTGAATAATTCCATGCTATGATGTCATAAAATTCATTCCAAAGATTGATAAAGGTCAAATGCTCCTTAGGTGTACATACCTTACCAAGTTTGAGTACCTTATCCTGTGACATAACAATCTCTTCATAATGCTCCTCTTTGATCTACAGGCTCGATTTATCCTTTTTGAACTCGTCATCTATTCCAAACATAGACTCCAAAGTAACAAGACCCTTGGGCATCTTATTAGTCCTTAACTGAATAATTTGATCCTCATACTGATCCTGCAACCTTTGCTGATTTGGTTGTGAAAACTCAGCTTCTTCCCTTAGAAAATTTACAATGTGTTGATCAGATTCAAAAACCTGCCAACTATCTACATTATTAGGTACAGTAGGTCTAACAATAACCTTAACATGATTAAGCCCTTTATCATTACTGATTTCTGATGGTATGTCATATTGGGCTCCTACAGCTGCAAGCCTATCAGCATGTTTGTTTTCATTTCTAGGAATAGACTGCAAATTAAAACTTTCAAAACCTTCAATCAGGTCCCATACAACATGTCTATAACTTTTTAATAAATTGTTCTTTGTTGTATGAACATTTCTAACCTGATTTACAATCAATTCAGAATCTCCAAAAACTTGTAAATAGTTGATTCCCTTCTTGATTGCCCATTTTAAACCATTAGCAACGGCTTCATACTCAGCCACATTATTTGTGCAACTAAAAGTAAATCGAAAAGTAGCATAATACCTCTAATTTTTTGGTGAAACCAGCATGAAGCCACCTCCAACACCTATTTTGCTGTGAGATCCATCAAAAAATAGTTTCCAAACAGCGCCAGCTTGATGTTCTACATCTATATTTTTAATAATAGCTGGTGTAAAATCATTAATTTCATGAATAACATAATTTCCCAGGCTAGGTTCTTCAATTTGAGCATTAGAAATTATGACATTTTTAGTAGCCCAAGTATCTAATAAAATGTCAGGAATTTGTTCAACTTGCATTTTTGACTCATGAATAGCATCAATTTCTTCCTGGTCATAAATAACAGCTGTTGTACCATTTTCAGTACTAGTAACATGTGGTTCAATGCAAAATTTAGCAATAGGTTCAGAAGGAAAAGTCACCTTAGTACCATACCTAGTATGAAATAGCATATGTGACCAATCAGCTGATAGATATCCTCCTATTTTTGCCGTAAAGTCTCTTGATAAACAGATAGAAAAATTAGGAGGTAGATCAATAATAAAGACATCCATAGGAACTGAAAAAGTAGGGCAAGCGTGCATTGTTAGATTAAGATTTTTAATCACACCAACCATCTCTATAGCTATACCATCAAGTTGTACGACCCCCTTTTCTATTGGTTCATATTTGAGACCTAATTGGTCAACAATCTTCTTGGGCATAACTGAACTAGAAGCCCCAGAATCAATCATGCAATTGCGTACCAAATTCTTTCCTATAATGAGAGTAATATAGAAAGGTGGAGGTTTTACCAGTTTAGGTAACTTCTGGGTCAAAACATCATTTCCAGCCATTAAGACCCTTGGGGACTGCTGTTTCAAAACATCATCAGAAAGCGCAAGACTCTGCAATGCTTCCTGTAGCATATCTTTTTGTCCCGGAAGTGCCAAGACTTCCCAAATTGAAATAGGAACATGCATCTTTTTAACATGATCAACAATGTTAAAACCTTGGACACTAACCTTTTGCTGTTGTTTTGGAATAGCGAGATCTTTTATTTGTTTTATTGGCTGGGAATGATCATCTGGTACAGGAACCTGCTATTGTTTACCCTTTAGATTTTGCTGTGGTGGTAAAATGACAAGTTTTTGTACCTTATCAGCTTGCTGTTGCTCATTTGCAGCCTTTGTTTTTGACCTCGTGCCTGCTGCTACAGGTCTCCAAACTTGATCCTGATCAAAATTAGCTGCCAAAACAATTTCTTGAGCATTAAAGTTTATTAACGTCACATCCGGATTACCTTGCTGTCATACTTGTTGATTTGAGCTTCTCCTTGAACATTAACAGTTTGATTCTGTAGAACATCCTGCCTTCTGGCTTCTAAGGCAAATGGATAGTCAAGCCAAAAATGATTTGCATTGCAAGTATTGCACCACTCCTCTTCTTGTGCGTAGTTATTCTATGGGACAACTACCATTTCCTTGGAGGTACTAGGAGTAGCATAATTGTACGGCTGATTAGTCCTTTGACTATAATTTATTTGCTGGCCCTAATTTTGGCATTGCTGGTTTGAGCCTGATGCCTGATTAGACTATCTATTTTGCTGATAAGGGGCTTGAGGAGGTCTGTTGTATTGACCTTGTTGCCTCTTCAAATTTGTAATTTCATTACCATAGGTCTGCAAGGTTCTCATTATGTCCTCATTTTTATCTTTTAACTCTAAATTCTGCTCTTTTAACTCTCTGAAAGGAGCTGTAGCAGCGTGTTCCTCTTCTGCAACCTGCTTATTAAATGCTGGTAACACTGGCATAGGTGGTACAACCGCTATTGGTGGTACAATGGCTGGCACTACTGGCTGTATTTCTGCAAAATATGGCATAGGAGGTCTTGGAGATAGCTTACCAGCTTGTATCAAGCTATTTTCTGCTCTCACAGCAATGTCAAATGCATCTGGCAGAGTACGTCCACCCATAGACTGAATCATTAGTGCAATGTCACTGTTAAAAGCCTTTAGATAAAACAAAAATGCATAATCATTAGATGGTTTTACAGATGCTGAAATTCTGTCCCAAGTTCACTGTAAATGAAAATTGAAATCTAAAATATGCTCATGAACATTTCTCTTTATTGTGGTCAACTGTTCTACCAAAGATAAATTATCTGATCTATCTTCAAATTTATTGATTAGAACAGTGCCTAAAGCATCCCACGAAGCAATTGCATTAACAGGTAGACTTCTAAACCAAATTAATGCTTTACCCTTAAGTGAAGCTGCTAATAACTTTAATGCTACATCATCATGAGTAACTTGATGTAGCCCACAAAGAGTAGCCACATCCTTAATATGTTCAATGGCAGAAACCTGACCATCACCATTAAAGTATCTCAAACCTTTAAGTGCCGCAGGTGGAATATCATGATGTGTAGCAATTTGTAGTGGACTGCCAGCATTAAAAGGTATGACAGGAAGATTTTTGGCCATTTGTGTTGGTGGTATTTGCTGCTGAAATACAGGTACCTATTGGGTACTGTGAACTACCTTTGTTTGATAAGTTTTCAATCCTGGAGTAGTGGTAGCGCTTGTGGATGCTACCGTAGCAAATTGATTCTTTGTAGCCTCTTCAAAAATAGGTAATTCTGATTCTGAATTATCAATAGCACTTAAATCCTTAGGAAAATTGAAATCCCCTACAATTACCTCATGTCCTTTAGAAATGGTAGCCTCATCTTCAAAGATAGGATTTTCAAGTAATGAAAAATCAAGTCCCCTGAGCAAAGAAGATGATTCTCCTGCAGCTTGAGATGCTCTATTTCTTCTAGCTGATCTGTTTCCTCTCCTGTTTGGTGGAAGTTCTTGATAAATAAACCCTTCACTGTTTGCTCTTGTAGGGGTCATGTTCATTAGGATAAATCAAAAAATCTGCAACTGAATCTGTAATAAACCCTTATAATGGAATCGCCAGGTGCTAAAAAACTACCTTCTGAAAGGCTGAAATACTGTTGTTCACACCAAAACAGCAATAAGAAACTTGTAAAATAATTAACTGTGAAGCAGTTCGAGTCCCACCGGGCGTGCCAAAAACTGTTGTCAATCAGGATCGCACCAATAGCTTGATATGGAATCTAGCTATCTTGTTGAAACATGGAACCATTCTCACTGATGGGGGTGAAAATGAATATCCGGATTCTAAGCCGGTTCCTCTTAGGTTTGGAATATCACTTGCACGAAAAATGTTGTATGTAAAGAAAAGGGGAAAAGAAATGTCTTAATGAACCATAAAACTATGAAGGTGATACACCAAATCTAACTTATAACATGAATTAATTCAGCACAAATATTTTTCTATGTAAGGATCTGATATTTTTGCAAAGGTAGGGAAACAGTGCTTCACCAAATCAATGCAAAAAAATTAAAATACAAACAATAGACCTGCAATTACATGTATCAAGATTCTGAAGTGAAAAGGAATGCAGCTTATAGTGAAGGATAACACAACACTAAAGTAATGAAAATTCACAAAAATCACCTCAAAACCAATGGGAAGGAACAGGTATCTCTATTAACCAATGCTGGAACCAATCTCTGTTACAAAATGCATTACAATTCTCTCTCTAGTTTGCAGTATGCAAAACAAGTGAGCCAAAAAAAAGTCCTCAATAATCCAATCAAAAAATGATAAATAGAATACATACAAAACCCTAATCTGAATGCATGAGGAAAACCTCCAAAAAGACAAGTCAAAGTGCTGGAACATGAAGTCAAAGTGCCCCAATAACTGCCTTAAGTGATGCCTGACTAAACTGTCACTCCAACTCATGTCAAAACTGCTCCATATCTCCCAAAATCATGCAAATCAGGTGGGGGTCGGATATGGACTCAAACTCCATCAAAATTGAAAACCAACTGCTAGAAACGAGTAGTGAACTGCTCAAAAAGTTCTCTCTACTGATATCAATTGATTCTGAACTCAATGAGAACTTCAAGGTAACTCAAACTGCCTCTAAACTGTCTCCAATATGTCTCAGGACTGAAAAGAACTAAAAGAATCCCCCTTTGACTAGGATCAATGATCCTAAAGTCAACTTTAGCTATACATTTATTCGTTAATATATTTCATAAAAGTTTAAATTTATATTTCTCCTAAATTATACTTATTATAGTTGATTCAATAAATAATATACTTTTACTTTTACATATAAAAAATAGAATATAATTCTATTTTAATAAAATTATGTAAAGTATAGTTCTATTATTTATTGAATATAATATGTATAAAAATCAAATTTTTTTTTAATTATATATATCACAATACATAATTTGATTTAGAATAAAATAGATGACTAAATAATCCATTTTAATTTAAATATAATTATATTACAACATATATATAATTAAAAGAAAAATTTAAAAGAAGAAATATAAATATAAACTAATATACAATACATAACAAAATAAAATATATAAACTAAAGTTATGCTAAACTAGAAGATTAACGTGACCTTCACAATACATACCTTCAAAGCATTAATCTTGTAATATTACTTAGTCGACATGACTTTTCTTCACAAATATCTGCTATACACTGCAAAGCCATGTGATGTCTGAATGCTTGGCATGCTGGGAGACTTGCCATGGACTGCAGCTTTGCGGACGCCAAACTTTGTAAAATATGGCAAAGGCATTTTTGTTTCATTTGTCATTTTCGGACTTCATTAGGTTTTGTTTCTTTTCCTTTTCTGCCTAGAAGATGCAAAGGCTGGGGTTTGAAGCTTTTGACGTTGCCAGGAAGGTATTTGATGCATTATGCTCTCTGTTCTTGCTGCAAATCCGAGCTCTTCTGCTGTCTATTTTTCCTTTGGCCGCCTCCATGCTGGGTCTGCATCTCCATTTTGGTACTCCTTATTGATATCGGCTGGACATTCAATCATAGCCACTGTTGTGCTATTTAGTGCCATTGCTTTGGCATGCTGAAGCTGCTATTTTCTCTGATTTTGAGCTTGTTCTGGGCCTGAATATCAGCTATAGCTGGAAGTCGACCTCTGCCAATCTCAAACGTGGTTCTCTGTTGTTACTCACGGTTCCTTCTATGATACGTAACTGTGTGTTATTACTTCGAGATGATAACTCATGATTTGTTGAGCTCAGCCTCTTTGACATCTGATAATCACTGAAGCTATTCTCAGCTGTAGCATACAGATAAGTTAATTTTTTGACTCATTCTTCTCTTGAATCATGTTATTGTAATCGATTTTGGAGATTACTTGATCTGGGTATATATTTCCCTGGAAATACTTGCCAGTTTTAACTCTTCCTTCTGTATGCTTCTTCGGCACTATATTTGAATCTGGGTATTCATTTTTTATTTTTTTGCTGTTATTTGTCAAAAACGCCTCTGATTTTTGTGTGATATGTGGCTTCATTTGTTGAAAATATGTCTTTGTCTATGCCGAAAATGGGATTCACTGTTTTCATGTCTTCTACTGGCATTTCATATATTGACGACTGCTTTCTTTGAATGGCACTGGTATCAAAAGTAAGAACCTAGCATTCTTTTTTGTTTCTTCGAATGATAAAGAGCTCAGCCTTTGCAATAGCAAATTGGAACTCAAGCTAGAGTAAAGATAAGTTCCTCTTTCTCTGCTGTAGATAAAACCCATATGTATGCATTAAAACTAAGTACATTACCTTTGATTATGTAACCCTCTTAATGCTGATTTACTTTTTTGAAAGTATACCTCTGCCATTACTATTTGACTTTGAAAACTAGACTGATTTTAGTTGCTTTGCATCCTTATGGAGAATTTTTGGAAAAAATAATGTAAAAAACTGAATATACACAGTTCACTTGGTATTGCTTATACCTTGAAAATTTGCTTTTATTGTTCCTGAATTGCATGCCAATCCCCTTTTCAAAGCATAGTGCTGAATCTTTCTATGTAGATTCTTTCGTTGTATATGTTGTTCATGCTGAATATAAGGACTGAAAGTGGCATCACCGTATCTTTCTATTTTTAGGACCAAGAAATTGTCTTAATTTTTTTTTTTTTTCTTGCATATTCTGAATACAAATCTAAATATTTCTCTTGCAATAATCACAGTAATCTGGACCTGATGTTGTCATGTTACGTTTAGCTCCTCTTTGCTTATAACATAATCCTCTATCTTTACGCTGTACATAGTTTCCTGTAACAATCTTGAAGATTCTGTGGCTATTAAAATATCTTTAAAATTGTTATCATCATCTTAACTGTTTGCTTGTTTGATACACTTATTGTGATAAAAGTTTTATGATAGTTCTTACCAATAGAGAGTTTATGTTTTTTTTCTTGATTCCTGTAACATCAAACTGAATTCTTGTAGCATGTTATTTCTTGCATTGAAAATAAATTCTCTGATACTCTGTTATAGATCCATGATTCAAATGTGATAGGATTTGTAGCACAAATACTCATTTTCAACAAAGCAATCTGATTCTTTGTTTCTGTTACATCTTCGATGCATTGTATTAACTTAATTCCTTTCGGATATGCCTTCATGCACGATTTTCAATCATCGAAACATAACAATTTCTGATTTCTCACTTCTTATTTTTTCAAAACAGCAGTATGTATCTTTTAGAATCTAAATGTCTGTTTGATATAAGTTAATGAATGGTTTTATACACGTATTGCAATAACTTGTAAAGACGTATCATTTTTGTAAAATTAAATCAGACTGAAACAATACCATTTATCTTTGAAATACCTCATGCATACTTAACTCATCATTGATATGTAATTCTGTTGCTTTAATGTCATGCTCTATTTTCACTGTTGATTACTCATTCAATCTCTGATGTGTCACCCATCCCTTTATGCACTGTCTCGTCTCATGCTTCTCATATATGTAGTTCAAACCAGCATTGCATAATATTTAACCTTTACTTTGTACGAACACAAGGTATAGAATTACCTCATTCCTTGATTATGCCATCTATTTCTGACACTTGACCATTGATCTGAACTTCTTTAATGTAGCCAGCATATTGAATTATCACTTATGGAGTTCGAGCATGGGCTTGTGACTCCCATAAGTGAACTGTAAAACATAAAACTCATTTCCTTAACCATTTTCCTGTTCCATTCCATCATAAAATATAACTTTTAAACTCTTGAAACCTTGATATGTCGGCTGAAAGGTTTCATGATATGAATCATGTCCCTTCAACAGCCTGGTTCATTGTACCTCCATGATTCAGCTGAAAGGTCCCATGCCTGTAATGTATGCATGCCCCCTCGACAACCTCCTCAAGTCCACCGATCTTCGAGTCTTCCCCTCTTCATAGCTTCGGTCGGAAAGTTTCGTGCGCATAGTGTATGCACGTCCTTTCTACAACCTACTTATTCTTCAAAACTTGTTTCTGCACATGGAACAAACGATGTTAGGAAAAACATGATATTATTTCTATCTTTTCTGATCCTTCTTGTATTTTTATGACTTTTCTTTCTTTTTCATCTTTCTGAAATGTGATCAAGTAGAGGATTAGACAGTTCATTTTCCCTTTCTTGCTCAGTTCATACGAACTCACCATCTTTTATCTCTCTCTTTTGCAGGATGTACCAGATGACCTGGAACTCTTCAAAGTGCAGAACCAATGGTGCAACGAAGCTCAAACTTCAACAAACAACCAGGCAATGAGGCTTATCCTATCTCCTTCTCTCCTTATTTGCATTTCCAGAATGTAACTGTTCTCTTTTCTTTGCATTTGATTCTTTATCCAATTCATTGAATTGAAAATGCATGCTTGCATCAATACTTAAAGCCATGGGGTGTGTGGTTTATCATTTGTACCTTTGACATGTACTTCTTTTATTCATTTTTATAGCGACCACTGCTTGTGTGGCAAATCTGAATATTGTACTTCATTTTTCTGAAATGTAAGCAATTGTTTTTCTATTTACTGTTGAGCTCAAAATCTGAATATTAATTTGCTCTTAAGTTCGATGTTTAAATGTTTGCAATTCTCTGCTGTACATGCATTTTCCTTTTTTTTGAATTTTTATTATTCTGGAATTCTAAACAGCAACCTTAGCAAGTTTACATTGAAATGCAAAACACTTAGTCAAATTATCAATTTAGTGCTAATAAAATGATAACAGTTAGCTCCACAATGATTAGCACATCAAAAAAAAATTAGATAATCTGGGAAAAATAACTGATCAAATGACAAAATCTGAAAATGAAACCATCATGGTTGGATTAGGCTTGGAAAGACCTTTCCAATGATATATCACACTTTGATTTTCAATACCATTTGCAAAATTTTAAAAAAAAATAGGTGCCCATTTTCGAGAGTGGCACGGATTTGAAAACGCTAAAATTTTCAAAAATTTAGAAAAATTGGAAACAACAAACAAAACTAACCAATCTAAAACTCTGGTCTCTATCTGTCATAGAATTTCACGCGAGACAGTACAAACCCGCGCGAGAAATTGCAAAAGCTCACGCGAGAAAATATAAAACCGCGCTCGAGAAATGACAAGCCCACATGATAAATGACAAGCCCGCACGAGAAATCACAAGCCCACGTGAGAAAGTGCTTCGTCAGCAAATCCTCGCGCGATACAGTGAGAAACCTCACGCGAGATTCTACGACAGTGACGCATAGAAGTACAGACAACGTACGGAAATCACAAAAAAAATAAAAAATAGCCAAAACCTGTAATGAAAATGCAAGAAAATAAAGACAAAACAGAGCTGTTTTGCCCCACGGTAGGCGCCAAAAATGTGTGCTATAAATGTGTCACACTTCTATGAATCATTACATTCAAGAACACTCAAGAATGAGGTCTCAAAAATTGATCCATAGCTCCCTAGGCATGGAGTGCAAAGGTTTTAAGAATGTTCTCAACTAGAGCTATTTAGCCTATAACCTTGCTAGTAAACCATGCAATGGGAGATTCCATGAAGACAAGGGCAAGAATGCCAATATCCTCAAGAATCAAGAATGAAAATGCAATGCAATGCTATGCTAGAAATGGAAATGCAAGCTAAGCTATGAAAGGAAATATGCAAATGTTACAACCCAAGCTAATTAATCTATGTGAGCTAATCTAGAGCATAGAAATGAAGCTAATCTAAGAAAGCATAAATATGAAGCTAAGCTAAGAATGCAAGAATGATATGTAGAATGCAAGAATGAGATGTAGATGTTAAGAATGCTCCAAATCTTCAAAAACTCCAAAGTGACCTAGAAAACCTGCAACATAAAGTTAGCATAAAAAGTTGGGGATCTAGAATGAAGAAGAGAGCTCTCTTTTTATAAGAAATGAGAAGGAATGGACCATGGAGATTAAGAGGTAAAAGATTTAATCAACGGTGGAGCTTGAAGAGGGATCAATCCATGTGCACAAATATCCTCCAATGAGAAAATAAGAGTTGACTTTTGTGTCCATATGAGACAAAAAGTGCTTTTTCCCTTTTTATAAAATAAGAATAATGCTTTATTTGTGCAACTTAGGATAAGAGGAAAAGTGGGGGCTTTTTATTTATTAAAAAGGGAAGAAATATTCCTTTTAAATAAATAAAAACTTAAGATAAGATGGTTAGCCCATAGAAAATAATCGAATAAATGATAGAACTGGGATTTGATCAAGAATAAGCAATTAGTGATTTAGCAAAAGGGGCTAATAGTCTAGATGACCATTTTTTGGTGCATAGAGGTAGAACATATAGATCAAAAAACATCATAATGATAACAAAATTGTACATGATTTTTGCAACAATAGGTGACTCTTTCCTTGTTTATCCTTACATACATGGTTTACATTTTTCAAAAGATCTTTGACTAATACTAATAGTTAACACCTTATCATCCACAAAAAAACTTATATAATTTAGTTTGAGTCATATCCAAAAGGTTTTTTGGATGTGGATCACAAATTTCTGATCCAACTCTTCATTTAAGAACATCTATGGAATTAGGTGATACTCTTGTATTATCGTGCCAAAAAATTTCAATCAAAGTTTAACTTCACTAGTGAGTTTCATGTCAGACCTTAGGAGTCTTCCACTGAAGGTCTATAAATGGTTTGTTGGATCACTTTCCAAGTTAACTCTTCTCTTTACAGCTCTTGCTAATTTTATACAATGAATATTAAGATATTCACTTATGTTTGTAATCATTTTTTATCAGTAGTCATTTTGTTTACTAATGTTGTTGTTATTGCTCATCGTGACGCATTACTAGATCTTTACAATGACATTTTTTTCTAATTGTGTCAAAGGCACTAGCAACAGCTGATACAACTTATTTTAGAGGCTCATCCTTCTTCTTGTATTTCACATAAATGCCTAACCTCTTCATCGCTTTTTGTATTTTAGTCATTTTAATTTATTCTAATATTAGTTGACATTGAAACCCAAATTTCCTATTATAAAAAAATTGTCTAAACAATCTAGTCATGTGTGTCCTAATCTTTCTCCATGAAACCAAACCATGTATATTATCTAGTACATCACTTTTATTTTTAAAATTTTCATTCATTTCATTATCATTCAAAGGGGTTTCTTTCTCAAGTGGTGTTTCTATGTCTACATCCACATTGTTGATTTCAATTTGAATTGGGGTTTGAATTTCACTTTCAATCAGGGTTTGAATTTTAGTTCCTTTATCATTATAATTAACATTACTAATTTTTGGAGTCTCGTGTGCAATAAATTTTGTTACTCTATTTTCAAAAATAAAATCTAAATCATTTATATTGTAACCCGCTTCTACCAAATGATCAACTTCTTTATCAAAATAAGTTACATTTGGCTGTAAAAACATACCTGTATCCAATACTGGATTAGAAGATGCACCTAAATTTTTTTCTATTGTATTTTCTTCTTCAACCTCTGCATCCATCATGGTGTCTTCATTGTTATCCTCTTCTGAAACAATTGTTGAATTTGATGCTCCAACATTATTAAGTTTTCAAATTCTTTCTCTTTTTTCTCGTTATCATTTTGCCTCCTCTCTATTTGTTGCAACCTCCTCATTTGTCAAAACCTTCCTTAGACTCTTTATGTGTTTCTTTGATTCCATGTTTGCACCAAAATTTGAATTCAAAAGATTCTCTTTATGTCACATCCAAAAGAAGACAAAAAAGAGAATGTTGAGTAAAATTATTCTATAAGTAGTACAGATCACTCAAAAAAATGATTAAATATTTTTCAATCATTGAGATCAGCCCCACAGTTCTATTTTGTGTATGTAATGGCACTTTAAGAAATGGGCACCTGTTATTTAAATAGATTGGGTGCCCGTTTCTAAATTGGGTGCCCGTTTCGGTTTCAACGGTCCAAATAGAAACAGGCACCCATTTTTTAAAACTATGAGCGGGAACCATACCGCTACCTTGGATTTTGGTTTGGGATAGGCTTGGTGGGACCAATCCTATGCTTGGGCCTACAAAAATATGGTTAAGGCATTGGAATATAAAATTTATGCCTTGTCATAATTTTTTATACACCTTCCCGAATGAATTTTTTGACAAAATAAAAACCCATTTTAGTTCTTATTGTACAGATTCTAAAAATATAAATTTCATAGTGATATGAGAAAGTTTAGTATTTTTACAATATTTATTAAGCCAATGTGGTACCTAAACTTGAAATACTAAGGTTAACTAAAATTTTAATAACTTTTTTATTATACATTTTTTGAAAAATGAATTATATGAAATCAATCTACATAGAATTTCTTTCAAAATTTAAAAAAAGTGAAGTTATCACCAAATTATGGTGGTCGTACACCATATGTTTTGAAAATGTACTTTATATTCAATAAAAAATTAATAAAAATATATATTAAATTATATATATATATATATATATATATATATATATATATTCTCATCAATCTTTAGTGTTTTAGGTACCTTTCCCCAAAAGGATTCACAAATATTCATTTATTTACGTCAAAAATGGGTGGTCATACATGTGTGTGGTGTGGTCCTAAAACATGCATTTTGAAAATGTAGTTTTTAAACATGCCTACTAAAATTTAATTTATACCATGTGGGTATTGAAATATATTACATATTTGAAAAGTAGACTCCGAACACTACATTTTATTTTACTCAATTTTTTCAATATTACTCAAGTTTTTTGAGATTCAAACTTTAAGTACCTCAAATTTTGACATCAATTGATGAGAATTTTGAAAAACGAGGAAAACACTTCCACTTTTTGCCCAAAAGTGGGACTTAACTTCTTGTAGCCATGCATTGGCTTCATCAAGCTCTTAATTCTTGATGGGATAATCACTTGAAGGGAGAGAATTAAGGAAATTAGAATGATATTATCCTCTTCTTTCAAGGTATCCTCATGAGTAGGACAATCTTTATAATACAAATTGGGAGCATCGATTAATGCTTCATCTCTAAAAAGAGTTTCAAATGAAGATAAGGTGATATCAAGAAATGTATTTATAATGTACTCATGTTGCTCCAAAATATCCTTATAAAGGGGGTATATTTTGGGAGAAGGGTCGCCATCATATATGAATGTGTCATCTCTAGAGGGAGTAAAATAAATGCCAACTATTATACCATCTTATTCTATGAAGGTTCCTTCATGAGGAAGAGAATAATCAATGTCATTGTCTAAGGGTTCATCCCAAATAGGAGATTAGTCAAGGGCATGAATATTTGTATAAATAAAGCACACTTTAGGAGAGAAATAATCATGAATCACTAAAGCTTGATCCCTAAAAGGGAAGGGATGGAAATGTAGGTAAGTTAAAGTATCCTTATGTTGCACCAAAATGTCTTCAAGAGGGAGATACATTTTAGGAGAAGGATCAAATTCATCTTTCAAGATCTCGACCTTTGGAGGCAGGTTCTCTGAAGAAAATTTAATAGACTCTTCTTGTGCTCAAATGTTCTCATGGATGGGATTGGTTTTGGGGGAGATAATAGTGTGACTATGAATGAAGATAAGAAAAAAGATATCGTCATTTGCATGAAAGTAAATATCTTGAAATTATTTAAAGAAACTTGAAATTGAACTTGTAAATGATGATAACTACTCCATTCATATAATAAAAGTGCAAAGACATGCAATAATGCATAAAATGAAATGTTGTGTGTTTTTTATTAATTTGAAACATTTAATCATGAAAATGAATTGAAAGAATGCAATGGATCTATGAACCAATGTAATGAATAAAAAGAAGATCTAAACATATAAAATGTAATGAAGGTATGATGTAAATATTGATTGATGAAATACATACAAAGAAGATCTAGACACCAAATAAAAAGTATGTAACAAGAGTTGGGTTCACAAAAATGTATAATAGAAAATGGTGAGAAATGCTAAAATGTAGGTCACTCACCAAGATCTTATGGTACACATCAGAATACAAACCCACCCTTAAAGAAATCTGATTAGAACAACCAAGATATGAAGGATGCTAATGCAATATCTATGCTCAAGCAGGTATTTGGATTCCTATATTAAATGATGTGATATGTAAATGATGTTAAATATGATCTAATAAAGTCAATGAAAGGGAAAAGAAGTAAGAAAAAGTGCACCTTAAAAGTGAAATAGGAGGAATGATACTTGAAGCTAGATTTCACTTTCATTAGAATCTCAGAATGCACTATAACCCTGCAAGGAACCTGAGATCTATAACTGTCTACTATGAATTTTTCAACCAAAAAGTGTAAGACTAAGTTATCTCTTTAGGCCTATGTCAAAAAGTTGACTTAGTCCCAGGACTAAGTCAAGAATTTGACTTAGTTCTAACTGCTCAAAATTTGACAAAATTTCCTGATGACCTACGACTGAGTCTATTCTTTCTAAATTTGATTCTACAACTTTTGTAAATGGTTCCTACCCATAGAAAAGAAGGGAAAAAGGTTGTGAAAATTGATTTTCCTTGGTCAAACCCCTTTTTAGGAATTAACCTTCAAATTGAATTGAAATTGCATAAGGAAAGATGAAGTGAAAGCTATATCTGAAACATAAATCACCTTATCCCTTTATAATGTATTAACTCTTTGGAGGTGATCACAAGTGTTGATGCAATAGCATGAACTCCACAAAACACCAATAGGAAATTATGAAACCAAATGCTTTAATGATGGATATTTTAGTTTTCTACAATGTTTGATGAAGGGAAAGAAGAAGAATGCTCAAAGATTTGAAGAGTTGGATGCTTGATAGCTAACAATTGATTTATAATGAGGAGGGAGCCTTTTATATAGATTTATAGTGAAATAAACTCTAGGTCGACATGATAGATGCCTTGGATTTTAAAATGAGGTGAGATCCATCTTAAAGTAAGGAAATAAAATAATTGGCCACAATAAGATTTCTTATGAGAATAAATTAAGAGAGGACACAAAACATTAATTTAAACTAATAAAGGTCTAATGGGATGAAATGAATTATTTAAATGGAGGAGAAATAGAGGAGTAGTGTTAGAAATATAGCTAGCCTCGAGTTTTGAACCAATTGAGTCAATATTAATATTTTAATTTAAAATAATAAAGGAGGGCCCATATTATTAATTTAAATTAATAAAGAAGAATGCATAATATTAATTTAGATTTTAGTTTGAATTAATTTAAATTAACAAAAGGTCCAGTAAGACCTAGAAGAACATGAAATCCATATGCAACCCCATACATACTAAAATGGGGCTAAAAATGAGCTGCCTATTAAAGGTGCTTACTTTCTATTATGATACATAAATAATAAATGGTAAACAATAAATACTAAACACAATATTTGTAACCTAAATATTTCTTGAAAAAAAATAAGGTATCATGTCTTTGAATTGATGTTTTGCATCATACTTAGAGATCTATCATCAAGGAGATAAATGTGAAGATTTGTATTGTTAACATAATTTTAAAGAGAGGTGGAGATGAGAAAATGTTGGGACAACCATGAGAAGAAGGCTTGAAGAAAGAGAAAGAAAATAATGTAAATTAGTGAGAATACATATCGATAAAAGAAAGCATACATAAATTTAATAAAAAAAATTATGCATGAATAAATATGATTACATATATTTTTAGTATGTATATATAAGATAGACACATGAATGGAAAAGGGAAGATTCACACAAGTATATGTATAAGAAACTATAAATTTGGTGAAGCACAAAATAAGTGAATCTTATGACACAAAGTGAATTAGTATCAATATAACATCAATATAAAAGATCCTCTAATTAATCAAATTCAGTAACCAATTTGAAGGATTACAAATAATTCTTTAAATATTTATTGAGATTAAAATAATAAATTTGCTACATTCAATTCTTTTCTTGAGTTATTTCATCTATTCTTCTTGTTTATGCTTTAATTTATACTATCCTTATTTGTCAATATATACCTTCATACAACTAAGCTTATTTTCTTTGCACTTCACATTTTATCTCCCCTCCTTCACCCACACACTCCTTATTTGTTTCCATGTTCATGTGCTGATATTGTTTCTTTTACTCATGTTTCTTTTGATCCCACAAATTATTTTTCTTATGTAGGGTATTAGTTCTCCTTACTTCAACAAAAATCCCACATTATCTTCCCCTTCTAATTCCATAGATCCCTTCTTCAATCTCACATGAAACTCTATCTTCAACACAACTTTTTCTTTCCTATCTTGTTCCTTTTGTAGGCTATTTTATGTTTTTAACCGATGCTTCTATAAGATCTTTTGGTGTTCTCACACCATAGCTACTATATTCCTCAACTTACCTACATATACCCTCTAGCTACTCCTCATGCACTATACCCTTTTGTTTCCAAGCATCTTTTATCCAAGAAATATCCATCTCATGCCTTTTGGTCTACCACCAATATGTTTGTTAGAAAAAAAAACTTATTTTATAATATTTTTTCTTCTCCAAGATGTGTTATCTTCTTACTTTCCAATGCCTAATAATTCATTTCTATCTCCTGAAGGCCACATTAATATCAAAATCATCTTCTTGATGGCTCGCCACCTCATCTTTCATCATGACTTTCTCAATATTAAGGTAATCATTAGTAGCATTGGAAATATTAACAATCCATTTTCCCTCAATTGAATACCTAGACACTTTCTTATGCTATTTCGATTTATTACCTTTTGGGGGGATTTAGATGATTTTCCCAAATCGAGACCAAGTTCCTTATGAGGTTTGACCTAAACTAGGTTGGGGGTGTAAGAGGCTGAAACATGATCAAAATCCTCATGGAACTAGGTAACAAAGGGGACATAATCTACAACATTTTCATTTATGTTATATCCTTGAGATCGAGAGAGTTTGAAGGAAAACATCCCCTTCTTTGGATTCTTTCTATTTCTGAAATGAAAGTAAGAATCCTCATTAGAAGGTGTATCCTCAAGATTAAATCCTAAGGTTGATGCTATTTTACATACATGTTTGGTAGAGAGGCTTATGTACATCACAATCACTAGACCTAATATTATGTGTGACGCAAGCCTCATCTCTTGGTTCATGTAGAATCCAAATAGGTCTCATTAGCGAGCTTCTAAAAGAATCTTGAGTTAGTTAGTTACACAAATTATAGTTCTATTGGTTTAGTAGATGATAGAAATCCTAAATCTAGTTGTATTTTTTTCACTTGGTTCTAAAGTTATGTATTGGAGTAGTAAATAATAGGCCACAATGGCTAGCAGAAGTAGAATGCATCTAGCAACTACATTAACAACTTTACAAGAAATATGGTTTAGACAAATATTGGTGGATCTACATTTGGTTTAGGAACATCCAAAAACCATTTATTGTGATAACAATAGTACTATTACCATGATAAAGAACCATGTCTTTCATGCCAAAATGGAACACATAGAGTTCCAACATCATTACATTTGTGACTTGGTTCAAGATGGACAAGTGTAGTTACTAAACAAGTTGTTGATATCTTTAGCAAAGCTCTTCCAACAATCAATTTTATTACCCTCAAACATTAGTTGGAACTCACCATCATTAATCATTTAGGGGAAGATTGAAAATATGATCAATGTGTTGGGGATTGGATGTGAGAATGATGCAATAGAGATTAATCTTAGTTTTTTTCATTTTTTTTCCTACGTTTTACTCTTGGTAAAAATGGTGGCCATGCAGTGAAAAAAAACTATTTTTAATTTTCAATCTTTTGTCTCTAGTTTATTCTAATCGACTTCAATAGTATATAAAATGAATCACTATTATTGCAATATTTCATTCATGACTTCCATATGAAAAGATAATATTTGAAGGGTTTCTTCTAAGCTGAATATTATTTTTTTCTCAGTATGATGTGAATGCTTTCACATTTATAATTACTCAAAATTATTAAAAAAATTAACCTTATAAAAATGTTTTTACACTTCTAATTTATTTGTAATAAAAGTGGTTGAGCCACCGAAGTTTTATTTCTAATAGAATTAAACACTTTTTACATTATTATTAGCTGATAGGATATTTGTGGGAGCTTTGCTCCCTGAAATTTTGTTTTTCCCACCGAAAAATTGTCAGCCCTTCTACTCTTTTAGTTTTTCCAGTCATAGACTGAAATTGTATATTTAAGTTTTTAGTTCTCTTCCCTATTTTTTTATTTTTATTTCTTTCCTTTATGTGAGTTTCCAATTTTGTCCCATGATATTGGGGATTTTTAACTTGGCCCTTCACTTATTAAAATGCAATTGGCTATGAGATTTTTTTTAATTTTTGCCAATTTGGAAACTTTTGCTCAAATATTTTATTGAAGATGGGAATGAATATCTGAGTGGATTTTCTTCTCTAAGTAGAACATTATCTATATCAAATTTAATTTTGGGAAAGCTTAAGTTATTGAATGGATTTTTTATTGTAGTCATGCTCATAATTCTTGGATTTGTTTTCCTTATTTTTTCATTCTTTAGTGGGCTTCTCATTTTCACCATTATTTTTCCCCATGGGAAATGAAGCCACTGGATTTGTGGTCATCTTTTTTGTGATTGCATGAGTTGTAGGAGTAGCTTTCATGTCTTTTAGGGATTCACCATCTCAGAGTGTGGAGAGTAGAGAGCTTGGCTTCAAGTTCTTTTGCCATCACAGCTTGGGCTCTTATTCTTCTGTCCATGGGGTAATTATATAACATATTTCATTTAAATGGAGAAGGGATTATTAAATATTCAAAGCAAATCATTTCAAAAATTTACCAGTTTAAAATGATCTTTACTAATGTGTCTTTCAAAATGATTTGTCCCATATCTATTTATTAAGAACTTTCAATGATAGTTCCAAGTAAAAGAAAAATCTTTTTTTTTGTTTTGTTTAATATTGATAAACATGTTATGAAATCTATAGGTTGGCATGCAAGGAGATCCATTTGCATGGCACAAGCCCAAATTTGGTATGTGATTTTGCTTTAGTTAGGAATGTTTTAATCTCTCCACAACATTTATTTTTATTTTTTTAGAGGCCTTCATCATCATTTTGTCTGCAAAAAAATTATTTTACATGGTCTTCCATGTTGGCTTCTTTGCTAGAAATTACTTTCTCTATGGAGAGAAAGAGCAAGATGTTGCCACCACTACTACTGCCTTGTCAAAGAAAACATGCTTCAAGCTTAGAAAATGAGGATCAATGTGGGACGAATGTTTGGTTTGGCTTGATTTCAACTAGAGGGACATATTCATGGCATAAAACTTTGAAGCTAAATTGGCCACCACTAGGAAATCTGGTGATTTTTGGTATCATTGATAAATAGTTTAATATATTGATAATTAGGAGATAAATTCCACAACAAGTCAAATTAGGATATTGCTATTACGATTCAGATGTGTATTTTTTGAGTAAAAAAAAATGTCATGAGTAGTTCACAAGAATTCATCTCTCGTAAGAATGAATGGAACACTTAGCATTCATTGCATCTAGGTGATGCTCATAGGGGTGAAGGATCAAGACCCTTCCAATAAATTTCATGTTGTAAATGCTTCTTTCTAAGAATTATTTGTCAGCATTTGAGTCATTTAATAGCATGTATAAATTTTTAATTAACACTTACAATACATTTTGTAATGTGTACACTAATCAGAATAGCGCTTATAATGCTTTTTGTAGTGCGTACTATTGGTTTTATGAAATTTTAAATTTTGTTAGAAAATGATTAATTCTCTTTGTTTTGTAGATGACAAAGCATAAAAAGGTCTGAAAACCAAAGACTAGAGTTAATAGGGAGGACAAGCAAATGATTAATTCTCTTTTTTTTTTGCAGATGACAAAGCATAAAAAGGTCTGAAAACTAGAGACTAAAGTTAACAGGGAGGACAAACAAATAAAGAGAAGGTTGAAAAAGGAAAAGATAGTTCACCTCAATAATTTATTGGAGGATTCAAAGAAAGAAGATGAAGCATATGAGAGGTACTTTCAGATAATTCAGGCTTACAAATCTAAATTTATTTCTCTTAATTGGATTTTTGTTCCTTAAGATTTGTCAATTTTAATCAATTTAAGGAAGGAGTAAAAATTTGATTTTCTTGAATTTCTTCACCCTTGCTTGGAATTTGTGTTGGACTAACAATATTGAGAAGAGGATGTTAAAGAGCTAGAACAATTGCCACTACGTTAGTATCAAAATGCATAAATAAAATAAAAAATACCCTTATCCTTTGCTAGCTTCGAAAAAGGTATGTCTAAAACCTTATGCTTTGGATTAAATTATGGCAAGTTGATTTGAATCTAGCATAATTAAAAGACCTATTATTACTTTTTGGATTTGGTAATAGGCCTATGCTCTTCAATTCTTTTAGTGAATCAAAATGCCAAACCTATCAAATCGTTCAATTAAAAGAAAGGTCGAAGGAATGAACAAACACTAAATTAAGCCTATTGTTTGCAGAAAAGAGTATTAGGTGATTATGCTCTTCACCTTTTAGGTGAATCATCAAGATAGAAGTACTCAATTCCCCTTAGATTAAAAGAGGCTTGTAAATCAAAAACAATGTTTATTTTGTTTGGAAGTGGAAAGTAGTAGAGATATGCTATTCATCTTTGGTGAATCAAATTCCCAAACCTACTCTTTCATTTCATTTCATTGCTTTCATGAACATGTTAGAAATGTAGTGGGCTCGCCTCTTGAGAACATGCCTTAACGAGACTAGTGAGAGGGACATCCCAAAGTGGGATACAATTGTTTTTGCTGCAATAATCTGACCCTCTATAAAATAAAATGCATTCATCCTTAATGGGGTGAGTGACAAAGGAAGATCAATAATTGAACCTCCTCGAGTAGTCCTTTGGGATTGCACCAAACAGCAACATACAGGTGGTGGGAAGCACCTATGATGGGGGATGAAACTTGATTTTATTTTGAATGGAATCCATACTAGCTCCTTGTTAATGAGAAAGCCTACCTCACTAGAGCCATGTTTAAAAGCCAAAATTGACTATAGGTAGATTACTTGAGGTGATTTCTTGTGGAAGACCCGTGAAAATGTTCTCACATACTCAAACATTTTGTGTTTAGAGGTTAATTAAAAGACAAGTGTTCTTTTGATTTCTGCATTTGAAAATACATGTTACAAGGAAGAAGCATCTATTACAATTTAATTAATACTTTTAAAATCTTCCAAAGAACAATAACTAATAGAGGGAGAATTCACTTGACTCAACCCTTGTTAATGTTGGTTTCTACTAGATCACATCGATTGAAAATATCTCTTCAAGAAGTTGGCACGTGTATTAGTCAAGAGGTTCCCTATGAAGACTTCATATTTCAATCCCCATTTGAAGAACAACAAGATCAAGAAGAGAAAATTCCCAACTTATTCGAAGAAATAGCTGCCACTATGGTAGGAAATAATAATTTCTATGAATTTACCCAAGGGAGAAACCATGAAAATTGAGATGAGAATCACCAAAGCAATAGAGGATATAAAGAAAAAACCAAAGAAAGGACTAATAGAGCATCCCAAGATCTCCTATTCCTTGAAGTCATGGAGAAAATTTTAGAAAGAGACGAAGAAAGATATTTTCTTAATTTAGCTCAATTAGGAGTTAAGCTTCCTCGTGACTATGATACATCGACCTTAAAGAAGGATGAGGAAGAAGAGAATCCATTAGGATTCATGAACAAACAACCCAAGTTGTTCCAAGCCCAAATTGATAGCATGAAAAAGGTAGTCGAACCCAAACTATTTTCAATCGAAACCTTATGCCCTTTTCCTTTTGATAGAAATTTGGTTATGGTGCCTTTCCCTCCCAACATGATCTTTCCAAGATATGACAAGGACATGGGTAAATTTGACCCACAAGACCACTTGAGAGAGTTTTTTTCTTTAAGCATTGAGTTCATGTAGGACACTACTTACCTAATGAGATTATTCCCAACAAACCTTGGAGGTCAAGCCATGGAGTGGTTTTCAAATTTGACCCTAGGAATTAAAAATTTTGAAGAATTGGCCTCCTAGTTTGTGACTCATTACTCTTATAATATTGAGTCAAAAATCACCATGATAAACCTATGTGATACTAAGCAAAAATATGGTGAACCTTTTCTATGCTTCCTCCAAAGATGGAGAATGTTTTTTGCACTTGATATCCAAGAAGCATACCTGAAAAGGAGAAAATGGAGATTTTCATGAATAACTTGAATATGGAAATGAACTATCGATTCCAACTTCAATGTCCCCCAACCTTTGAAAAGATCATCGAAAATGGGATCAAGATTGAAGAAGTGTTAGTGAAGAAGGGAGAGATCAAAATTTTAAAGGAGAACAAAGGCTATCCTAACACCAATAATAAATTTGATAATAATAATAATAGGGTTACTAACAATAGCTATGATAAATCAAGGTTTTTGTTGAAAAACACTAACAAAAATATTGAAAATGATGGGGTTGTAGAAGCCAACAACCTTAAAGCCACCCCTTTTACATTATCAAGTGGGTCCAATCAAACTCATAATTTTAATCAAAAACCTAAGACCCCTTTCAATAATAATAACTCTTTCAATAAACAAGGCGTGAATGAACCAAGGCCTTTCTTTAACCCAACCAAAAGGAGAAAGTTCACATTATTGGGAGACCCTTTGGAAAATGCCTTAAGGACCCTTTTTTCCAACAAAATCATCATCTTACTAGAATCTTGAGACCATACGAACTCCATGTTAAACCATCTTGGTGGAACGATGCCCACCATTGTGAATACCATCAAGATAAAGGTCAGAAGACCAATGAATGTATGAAACTCAAACAATTAGTCCAATATTTGATAGATTATGGCACGATCAAAGTTGAGGGTCCTCAAAACAATGAGGATCATACAGCATTTTAAAATCCTTTCTTAAATCATGAGAAAGGTGAAACCTCAAATTCGAATCAAAAAAATAAAAGAGGGAATGACAAAGTTAATTTCACCCATACTTTTGACAACACTATAAACTCTTTGACAGGGTATGAAAATACCATCAATGTCATAGTGGTGAAATAAAAATAACAATAAGAAACCTCTAATGTTGTGACTAGGGGGAAAGCATCCAGAATCACCTTGCAAGGGGTTACCCCTAAAATTGTTCTACCAAGTCAAACATCCATATCAACAAAGAAATACAACCTTGTGAATCAACTCCAAAGAACTCTCCCACAAATTTCAATCTTGAAGTTGTTAAAACTTTCACCCATTCACAAGGAAATCTTGAAGAAGGCTCTTGTTGAAACCAATGTTCCAATTAATTTGGGTGTCAATAAATTTTAGAATATGGTTGGACACCTTATTGCATCGTATTTCCTATCTTTTTCTGAACAAGATGACATGTCTTTGAACCATCCCCAAAATCTCCCATTGCATATTAAATTTTTGATACATAAACATCGTGTCAAAAGGGTCCTCATTGATGGAGGAGATAGTCCAAATATTTTCACCTTGAATCTTGTTAAAGCCCTTGGATATTCTGAAGAATATATATCCATCCTAAAAGAAAGATAACTATAAAATCTTATGATCGTGAAGAAAGGTCCTCCAAAGGGATATTAGTTCTTGCGTAAAAGTACAAACCTGTGTCACACTTTTATAAAGGAAAAGGTTGACAACATGCAAATTTTTCAACTTTAACGACATAAAAGTGGCATTTGTGTTTAGAATTTGAAGATGGTGTAAACTAATGAAATGTGTAAAATTTGATGAAGCTTATGCTTATAAAAAAAAATTTTAAAATTGAACAAAAATTTACATAGTTTTTTAATTTTTGATGTCCATTTTTTTATTGTTGAAATATGTTGAAAATCTAGGGTCTAGTTCCCACCAAAAACTATATACAAATAATCTATTTTTCCTCTTATTTCATAATATGTTTTAGATGACATGTATAGCTAGTGCCAAAAAAAAGATTGGATTTCGGTATATATTTTATCTGTTATAACTATCCAAAGTCGGTGTTACCCGAAATCAACATTTTTTTGTTCCCACCAAATTTTCCCTATCAAATCTACACCATTAAGAAAAAAAATTATATATTCTTGAAGAGGACTCTCTC